>CAUZLF010000639.1:81663-200158 GCA_963580285.1 Lucinisca nassula
AATGACAGGAAATGTCATAATGAACAGTAAAGAGTTGCTACATTGCACTGTTTGTTTGATTTGAGGTTTAACGTCCTCGTCAACACTGTAAAGGTCATTTTGGAGATGTTGCTTCCAATTTTGTGGGACTTTTACCCGACATTGAGATGAAATGACATCTCAAGTCCTGTGTTACCATGCTCAACAAGAAAGGATATACAGCTTTTGGCTGACTGAATTTCTACAATGTATTTTAGTGACAGATGCCTTAAAATGTCATGCATGAACATGACATTTTGGTCTTTGTGATATTCTCAGGAAAACAACTGATGATACTGCCAGCACTACACCCTCAACCACTTTGTAGAAGAATGTTAATCTAGCTGCCATTCACCTATCCTTGAGTGATGATAGCCCTTGATCATTTGGCATTTAAGAAATGTGTGTGTGTTTGTGTGTGTGAATTCGGGTTTAACGTAGCTTTCAACAATTTTTCAGTCATATCACGACGGTGTCTGGTTGCGACAGGGAGCTCAATGAGACATTGAGATGAAATGACATCTCAAGCCCTGTTGCCCAATGAAACCAATAGGGTTTATAAGGACAGTCGTTTTGACATCACTTCTGCTGACCGGCCCCCGATAGCTCAGTGGTAGAGCGTCTGCTTTGGGAATGGGAGGTCGCAGGTCGTCAGAGCAGTGAAAAATTAAAAGACGGTATAGTCAGATAAAATCAGGTGAAGGTGAAAGAAAGACGATAGATTAAAATGTTAAAAGTCCAATGAAGACAAAGTGCAAGATAAAAGGTTAAAAACAATGCTTCCGGCCTAAAGCATGGAGTAGGTCAAACTGCTGACCGCCAGTCTGAAGGATTCAATATCTGGCAGTAATGCTATGTTTGGCAGCAGACCATTCCACTGATCAATTGTGAAGGGGAACGGGCCTCCGTGGCCTAATGGATGAGAGCGCTGACTCTTAGTCATTAGGTCTCTCACCGCCGTGGGTTCGAGCCTCGCTCGGGTCACGTGTGAGACGCCAAGTTCTGCAACGGAAGGTCAGGTGGTTTTTCTCCGGGTACTCCGGTTTTCGTCCACCTATGATTAACGATCGGCTCGATATGAGTGAAATATCTTGAAAGGGCCATAAAACCCAAACCAAAAAAAAAAAAAAATGGCGAAGGGGAAAAAAGAGTACCTGTAGAAGTAGGCAACTGTATGGATCTGTCTGAAAGCTAGCGGGTGTGACTTTGAATGTCGTGTCTATACCTGAGAATGCACAATGTATGATGGTAGTGGCACTGCTACAAGACTGCACTATTTTATAAAAAAGACATTTATAATCTAGCATCAGTATGCCTATCCTCGAGAGACCTCCACCCAAGCTCACCCAACATGCTTGAAACACTATCATACGGGGAGAAACGACCCAGAGTCCAATGTGCCGCCCTTCTCTGGACCATTTCTATCCTACGAATGTTTGACTTAGTATAGGGGCGCCAAACAGGGGATGAGTACTCAAGTACTGGGCCTACTAGGGTTTTAGAAGCAACTTCCCTGATACCTGGGTCTTTTGTGCGACTGTTTCTTCTAAGGAAGCCCACAGTTTTGTTTGCTGAAGTTACCGTGTTCTGGATGTGATCATTCCAGGTCAAGCGGTCGTTTATTGTCACTCCCAAGTACTTGGAACTACTTACTGATTCAAGGTTTTCTCCATATAGAGTGTACTGAGAGGGGATTATGGACTTGGAGCGTGTCACATGAATAACTGTGCACTTGCTGGGATTAAATTCCATGTCCCAAATGAACGACCATTCTCCTAACCTGTCAAGATCTTCTTGAAGTACTTTGGCTTGTTCAAGGTTTGATGTGGCCAGATAGACTGCAGTGCCGTCGGCAAATAACCTTTGACCTGATATGATCTGGAAGGTCGTTTATGAAGACCAAAAATAAAATTGGCCCCAACACTGATCCTTGTGGTATGCCTGAGGTAACCGATACCTGAGAAGACTTTTCAGCCTCCAAGACAACAGTCTGTGATCTATTTGCAAGGAAAGCTTTGATCCAATGAAGAACATGCCCACAAATGCCATAGCAGTGAAGCTTAAGTAGCAGTTTTTCACGGTTGACATTGTCAAATACCTTGTTAAAATCTAGCAGAACTAGAGCTGCCGCCTAACGGGCGCCAATTATACCCCCGCATGCGTTGTCAGACAAATTTTTACAAGTATTTGACCTTGAGGAAGGTCAACGTAAAGGTCAAGGTCAGGTTTGTGTATATCAATCTTAAGTACTAGTGGCAAGGTGTGTGGTGTGTGAATATTAAAGAAATCGGTCAAAGAATAAGGAAGTTATGAGCAATGTTAAAGTTTTTTGTAACGGACCGACGACAAGCTGACTCCTATATACCCCCTTCAAACTTTGTTTGCGGGGGTATAATGAGGTCAGTCTGTTGGCCCATGATAGCATTCCGGGACAAGTCCTCCATCAGCATCACCAACTGTGTCTCACAAGACCTCTTGGACCTGAACCCATGCTGAAGGTCATAAAGCAGCTGATGAGAGTCCAAATGGGTTACAAGGTTTGAAGCGACTAAGACTTTGCAAAGTATACATTACAGTGATATGGGTCTATAATTAGAGGCAATACTTTTGTCACCTTTCTTGAACATAAGGACACACATTTGCATCATTCCAATCACTAGGGACTCTACCAGTCTCAATGGACCTTTGAAAAATGACCTTCAACATGAGGGCAATTACCTCTCGGAGTTCCTTTAGCACAAGGGGCTACAGTTCGTCCAGACCTGCTGCCTTATGGGGATTTAAGTCCCTCAATAATTTCAGTATTCCATTTTCAGACACTTCAATATCAGGCATGACAGGCTGGGTATTGATAAGATCTGTTGGGACAGATTTGCGTCCTTTTTACCAGCATGGACTGACCGGCACCGCTTTGTTTGGGCAGGCTTTGATATGCTTTCCTTGGGCAGGCTTAGATAATCTAAGCAGTTTACCAGTACTCATGTGTGGTCAATTTCAGCTCTGCATGGAAACATCATGCAGCCCATCTAATTCTCCAAGCCCAGTTGGGCGGGGCCTAGAAGTAGTTGTAATGGCTATAATGCCCTTCCGTAAAGGGGCATTATCGCCATCACAACTAATTTTATTTGTTAGCTTTCTGTGAAAACTGTGAAAAATGACTGATTTATTTTAGTTTGTTTGATTTGAGGTTTAACGTCCCCGTCAACACTGTAAAGGTCATTCTGGAGATGTTGCTTCCAATTTTGTGGGACTTTTACCCGACATCGCGATGAAATGACATCTCAAGCCCTGCCACCTAATGAAACCAATAGGGTTTATAAGCATGGACGGGCCGACTCGCACCCCTTTGCTTGGCCAGGCTTAGATCCTCTAAACGGTTTACCAGTATTCGTGTGCCGGTCGGTTCGCAGCTCTGCGTGGGAGCATCATGCAGTCCATATATTTCTTAAAGCCCCGATGGGTGGGGGCTGCGGACTGATTTTAAGAGGTTAGTTGGGCCCACCATCACTCACCAGTCACCTGAGTCCAGGCCCCAAGTATCTGTGGGTGAATGAATGTCATAATCATCCTTGTGTATGAAGGTGGAGCGCTTTGGGGTCAGTCTGAAAGCCCCAAGACACCACATGACACCCCAAGACACCACAAGACACCAAAATTTATTATTCATTTCTTTCCACAATAGTGTTAGAATGCTTTTCAATACCTAAATGTATTTAGTAAACCAAATTAAGACTCTTTTTACGTCCTAAACAGTTACAGAATGCACTGAATATACACTTGTAGCTATCATCGAAGGCAATTCGGCAATGTAATAAAACACCCCAAGACACTTATCTATGGCCTTTGTTGTTACTTGCCATTTATAGCACGAACAGATAAAACCAGCACAATTCTAAGAAGTTATAGAGATAAATAGGTATTCTGGAGTTTGGGATTTATCAAATTATTGTTCAAAAACAAAAAGTTCAAAACCAAAGCCTTGTACAATGTATCTTAGGGCACATTTTATCATTGCCTATTTTCCACCTTTGTTTTGTTCGTAATTAGTATAAAAAAATGTTAAGTACACATGTAACCCATCCATCCATTTGTTCCGATCTTTGGATAAAAGGGATTTAATATATAATTTAATTATCTCATTTATGCCCGTCAATTACTAATAGCTGATATCTATGCATGCAAACGGCCCCTTGTTTACTGATTACGTTATTGTTCGCTTAATCCTTTTTAACTAATAATACTTTTCACACCTATTGAATAGCCACATGTGTGTCTCTGCAAAGATGACACAGCAAAGTGTTGGCGACCGATAGAATATTAAATTTTTCATGTTATTTCTAATGTTTTATTTTCTTCCTTTACTTTTTACAGTATTTAAAATTGTACCCAATAAATAAATACTAAATAAAAATAAAATCAATCTGTTACAAGTCAAACCATCACAATAAACGACTCCAAAGAGGAAGAGTTACCTATCATACCAGGTCCCAAATCATTCAGCGAAGCAGTTGCTAATCAAAAGAGTGAAACAAAACAGCAAGAGATCACAAACCCCAGAGATAAAAACTGCCAAAACTCAAAAACATCAAGTACATACGCTGTAGATAAACCTTCCGTCAAACATGTCAAACCCATCAAAACTATCTCTAGTAGTAGACCAAGAGCATCAAAGAACCTAGTAGCATCAAAAACTCTAATAATTGGAGATTCAAGTTTATCTGGAATAAACAAAAAAGGTCTAAATAATGATATTGAATGTCACTCAATTCCAGGTGCAACTGTGGACATCGTTAAAAATAAAATCGAAATGTACGACTTACACTGTTTTCAGAACATTGTTATCTATGTGGCAGGCAATGATGCCTCGAACATGAAAACAGACGCAGATGAGGAATTGGTCGAAGAGAAGTATGAGCAGCTGATATATTGCATCAGACAGAAAAGTGAAGATATTAAAATATAGGAAGTGTCTCCTGACAACCGGTTGTCAGGAGCATTTTTGCTATGTAAAATGCTCCTGACAACCGGTTGTCAGGAGCATTTTTGCTATCAAAAATGCTCCTGACAACCAGCAATATTTTTCCAATAAAAAACCTATGATATTAGTATTATTTTAGTTACCTTTTAGTATTTCATGGTTCTTGATACATCTTTAATGATTTTTGTTGGTCATTTTTTAGTATTCAAACAAACTTAATTCATGTAATTTTCATTCCGATTTTTTTTTATTTTTGAAATAAATTCGAAGAATTGAATCAATCAAATTCTTGCCTATTATTTTTGTAAATGCAATTCTGTTGACCTTAAGACCAGGGTATGTCAGTCTGACTTTAGACCTGGATAACCAGATTTTGTTTGACATGATTGGAAAATAGATTTTAAAGTTACATTTGCTATCCCATCACAAACTGGGGCTGATGCTAGCTGATTGAGAACGGGTTCAAACCTTGAGACATGGAAAAAATACTTTGTCCTAAAGGATATGGTCTTCAGTCTGCAACATTTGACTTTGGTTTTTGTTTGT
Source organism: Lucinisca nassula (assembly GCA_963580285.1). Lineage (NCBI taxonomy): Eukaryota > Metazoa > Mollusca > Bivalvia > Lucinida > Lucinidae > Lucinisca > Lucinisca nassula. The sequence goes on from CAUZLF010000639.1 coordinate 87,206, forward strand.
TTGACAATTATTTCTGAATGGCTTCTTGTGTCAAACAAGGTTTTGGATGAAAAAAACAACAACATATATTTGCCAGTAACCATAAAAACCAACAGTAAGTCAAACTACCAGTATGTGTAGCTATCAGTGAGTCTGGAAAAAATATCTAACTTGGCCAGTGGTGGAATGTTTATATCTGAGTGAAGACTGAAAAAAAATGGTTCTGGACTATGACTTAAGACCTTAAGACTGTTTCATTATATCATCTGCAATACTAAAGAATGGACTCAGTCCAATATTTGACCACCCTGGTACTCGAAAAGAAGTTCACTGATAACAACCCCAGGACTTGGGGTTGGATGGATGGGTGGGGTGGGGGATATGCCCCCTCAGAAACCAAGACATGGAAAAAATTAGCCCAAAATTTTGTCAAAAAGGGGTCCACAGTAAAGTTCTGTTAGATAACTTAATTTGAAATTTGGGGATATGATAAAATATGGATATAAAATTTTGTAAGAGAGTTTCAAAGGGTCCCCTTGCCTGGACATGCACCCCATTCCACATCCACTTAAGCTTAATACATGTACATATGTATCACAGAAACCGTTCAGATCCCTGCCCCTAAACCATGTATATTCTTAAGATAAGACACATTCAGTAATATTGACTGGGGGTTCCCCAGGGGTATGCCCCACATCTCGAGTTCAAATAAGGCCACCAGAGTGAAAATGACATCTCAAGCCAAGCCACCCAATGAAACCATTCCAATGTAGGATTTATATGCATGGTCGGTCCGACTCATATCACTTTGCCTGGTCAGGCTTACTAAGCAGTTTACCAGTCTTCATGTGCCGTTGATTATTTTGTACTAGTTTGATTTTTATGTTCTCAGAGATGTTGCAGTAATGAGTATGAGCTTACACCTCAGAAACTGTTAACCCTTGTCCTGCTAATCCCAGATATGCTTTATCTTTGAAACAATGTAGATCCAAATCAGATGGCTTCTGACGAAGCCATCTGATCAGGATCTACATTGTTTGCCATTCAGATTTTGAATTTGTTGCAATAATTTGCATCAAGTAATCTGATTGGTTGATAATCGTTAGTGGGTGTGGCATATATAAATATTCAGCAGGACAAGTGTTAAGATCTCCACCCAAACCCTTAAGATACCGATCACAACAGTTGTCGTCTGTTTTGACATCTGGTAGCTTTAAAAGTCATTTTTGTAAACAGTGTGAACCCAGATCTGTAGTGCAGTCTGATCAGAGTTCACATTGCCTGTGTACAAAAAAGATGCAGAAGACAATATAAACAGATGACATTTTGGATGCATGTTTTCGTTGCATCTTAAGGACTAAATCAAATATGTTCATTGATGCCGTTCCTTATGATGGAACACATTTAATGGCATCAACCTTGTATCCTCTTTGGGTATGCTTCGATCACCCACTCTTCAGTTCACTGTTGACTGAATATCTTGAAAACTGTTCAGATCCTCAATGCTAAACGATATACATGTACATTGTTGTTCCTTATGATAAGATGCATCCATTTGTATTTATAAGAGAATCCCCATGGGGCATGCCTCACCCCTCCAGTTCACATAAAGCTTAATATCTTGGAAAACATTTGGAAAATATTCAGATCCCTATGCCTAAATCATAAATATTATTTCTCCTTATGACGCCACATTTACTGGCACTGACTGGGTCCCTAGAGGCTACGACGTACGTCCCACCCACTCCAGTTTAAATAAGGCTTAATCACACAGAAACTGTCCTAATCTCCACCCCTGAACCATATATATTATTATTCCTAATGATAAGATGCATCCTTTGACACTAACCAGGGCATGTGCTACTCCCTCCAGTTTGTATAAGGCTGAATATCGCAGAAACTGCTTAGATCCCCACTCCTAAACTGCATGTATGCATACATTTTGTTGCTTACATTTTGTGAAAACAACTAGGGGTCATCTAGGGATATGCCCACCCTCTTCAGTGCAAATAAGGCTTACTACCTTTGAAACCATTCAAATCCCCAGCCCATAACCATTTCTGTTATTATACCCGCTTTTTTCGAAGAAAAATCTGGTATATTGTTTACGTACCAGAGTTGCGTGGGTGTCAGTCCGTCCATCCGTCTGTCTGTCAGTCTGTCTCTCCGTCAGTCATGTTTCTTGTAAATGGATCTCCTCTGCAACCACTGAAGTTACACTTTAGAAACGTTGCTTGTGGATAGTTCATGGTATGTAGATGGCAGCGGGCTACGTTTTTGTGACCTTGACCCCAACATGGCCCCATGGTCAAAAAGTATGACTTTGTCATACCTTAAGTTACACTTATGAAACTTTGCATGTGGATAGTACATGGTATGTAGATGGCAGTGGGCTACTTTTTTGTGACCTTGACCCCAACATGGTACCAAGGTCAAAAAGTATGATATTGCCATATCTCCTAAACCATTCGAGTTACACTTCTGAAACTTTGCTTATTGGATGGCCCTTGGAATATAGAATAAATTGGGCTACTTTAGGGATGACCTTGAACTCAACATGACCCCAAGGTCAAGGTAAAAAAGTATGATTTTGCCATATCTTCTAAACTATTGGAGTTACACTTTTGAAACTTTGTTTATTGGATGGCCCTTGGAATATAGAATAAATTGGACTACTTTTGCCATGACCTTGACCTCAACATGACCCCAAGGTCAAAGGTAAAAAAGTATGACTGCCATATCTTCTAAACTATTGAAGTTACACTTCTGAAACTTTGGTTATTGGATGACCGTTGGAATAAAGAAAAAATTGGAATACTTTTGGTGGACCTTAACATAACCCCAAGGTCAAAGGTCAAAAAGTATGACTTTGCCATATCTTCTAAACTATAGGAGTTACACTTCTGAAACTTTGCTTATCAGTTAGAATGTTCTTTGCAACTTTTTTTTTAACTTACATGTAGTTGGCTAGCTAATACATAGTCATTAGTGTTATTCTTAGAAAAAGCGGGTATTTGTGATGGTTTACCATCGACTGTGCAATCCAATTGTTTCTTATAATGATAATATGCATTTATTTGTGATGTTGACTGGAGGTGCCTCTTCATAGAAATGGAGTCCACACTAGAGCTCATTTGAGCATTGGGGGTTCATCTGGGAGACCATACTGTACATGTAATTAGGGCCCCGCACTGAAAGTGTGGGTGCCCTATAGTAATCACTCTGTCCATCTGTCTGTCTGTCTGTCCGTCCACAAATTTTCCTACTCCTCTGATAGCGCTGCCGGGGCCCTAGTCAGTTTCACTGACAGCTCTAGTTATATCTTGTTTACACCAAATTTGAGATTATTTGGTTCGAAGATATGCTAGAGCATACAGTGCAAAATTTGAGTATATGTACTTGTGTGACCTTGAAACCTAGCAGTAGATTAAGGTCAGCACACCCTTTTCAAGTTTTTGGTACATTACAGTGATAGACTGTAGTCATTGTACCAAGTATGACCATGCATCTACATGTAATTCATAATCATACATTCATTCTGGAGGCAAAGTATTTCTGATAAAAAAATGACAGTGACCTTGAAAATAAAGTCAAGGTCAAAAGACCTTAGTCACTGCTTTTTCAGGTCTTAATCATTAAGTTAATGATGCACATACTGAAGCAAGTGGGTGCACATACTGATGCAAGTGTGGTAAGAATTAACTAAATTGGTTCCATAGATACATTGCCATCAGTTTCCCAAAGCCAGCAAAAACACACCAAAAACATCATGCCCCCTTCTCTATATTGGGGTACATGCCCCCTAGCCTCACAGGCTGGTGACAACCAGTTGTCAGTAGCTGTCGCCTAACTTTTACAGTATAAGATACAATTGTGAAATACAAAGACTGATATGTATACTGGCTGCTATGAAGAAAGATATATATTCGGGTGATAATTAGGGCTGGCTAATCGGAGCTGAAAAGATAATTGATTATCATTCTTGTCATTGCGATCGATAATCGATTAGTAATCACTGAAGATTTGGTCATAATTTTACCTGTCTGGCTTTCTGTCTGAGCATGACTCCCACCATATGCTGTACTTTTCCATATGTATTTGAACAGACCAACCTGAGCAAACAGTGAAGACCCAGATGAGACGCAGCAGAACGCGGCGTCTTCTCTGCAGCATCTCATCTGGCTCTGCACTGTTTGCCACTCATACAGCTATTTTAGGCACAACTTTGGGTAGTTGATTGACGATTGTACTTATCAAATAATCGATTGCAAGCAAATCAGTAATGATAATCATTTTGTGGAATCGGCCGATTGAATAATCATTTATCCGATTAATCGTGCCAGCCTTAGTGATAATCTGATATTTTTCTAATAATTCTAAAAGGGAATTTATGACATAGCACTCAAGTAAAATGGCCCCTATATTTATTTGGTATTTATTTTCAGTAATAAATGAAACATTAAATTCTGCAAATACCAGATTTTTTTTTCTCTTTTATTTTTTCAATCCAGTAGTTATGTTAAAATACCAAAGAAGACAAAAATATTAAACATGTTTCAAGAAACTAAAAATACTGGGTTAAGTAACCAAAATAATGCTAATATAGCAGGCTTTTATTGGAAAAATATTGCTGGTTGTCAGGAGCATTTTACATGGCAAAAATGCTCCTGACAACCGGTTGTCAGGAGCATTTTACATAGCAAAAATGCTCCCGACAACCGGTTGTCAGGAGACGCAGCCTAAAATATATTTGTGTAGTGTGTGTCCTCGTGGTGATACCACAGTAGAGAGCATAAACGAAATGATCAAGAGACAATGTAATTTTCATGAGGTCGTTTTTATTGATGCCTATAGTAATTTCTTCAATAAATATAATCAGCTGAAGAGTCATTTTTACCGGCCCAGGGACAATATTCACTTGTCACCATCAGGCACAAGAGGATTACTCGGTGAAATACATAAATATGTAGACATAGTACATGATTTTAAAAAATGTGCTGTGAACAACACGTCAATTCAAAAACATGACTGGACCAAACAAAGGCCATATTCTTCTGATAGACTGGCAAGGGTTGATGGATATGACAGTGATCACAATGGTGAGAGATGTTTTAAATGTGGACTAACAAATCACAAAACTAGTCAGTGTTTCCATAAAAAACAAGTTCAGTGTTTTTTATGTAAATTCTTTGGTCACAAAGACTCAATCTGTTGGAACCAATAGGAAAAGGGCAAATATGCCAGTCAAAATAAAAATTGTTCATTTTCTTTTACTTCCATGAATAGGTTCAACTGTTTAGTGAATATATGTGAAGAATGTAATTATCTTGGCTGTAAATGTGTAGGAAGCAAAGTTGTCCCTGATACACTAGATGTATCTGACCCCATTAACCCATTTTGTACCAAAAAACCCAAAACGGGTACCTTGGCAAATAGTGCAGGCCCAGATCAGACTCCACAGAATGCGGCGTCTGATCAGGGACTACACTGTTTGCAAAAAGTTCAGCCATTTTCCGGTCAGGTTTTGAAGAAAATGCAACCTGACACCCCTAAATCTCAAAATGGACTCCTGACATGTGTGGGGAGGAAGAGTCCATTTGGTACAAAAAGGGTTGAGGCTAATGAGGCAACAATTTATGACTCTATGGAACCTACTTATGATAATTATTTACCTGGTGACTCTTCCCATGATAATTATGATCTATCAACCTTGTTAGATAATAGTCAAGATGTTTACTTTGCATGTAATGATACTATCAATGAAAATAGTTGTATCACTGAAAATTATGATGTACACATACTGGAAAATAATTTGCATGAAAATAATGTGCATGACAATTCTTCTGTAAATGTTTCAAATAAGTTTTCGTATCTAGAATCTATTTGTGCTGAATGCGATTTAACGGTCTGCATATGTGAAAGTCAGAACACCTATCCTTTAAACACTGACTCTGTGGGTCATATATATAATGATATAAGCAAGTTGTCCAGTATTTACAACTCTTCTGTTTCCAGGTCCGTAAATATGGGAGCATCAGAACAGCCAGACTCTTATTATGATTATGATAATTTAAATGTAAATGTATCCATGAGGTCCTCAAATACCATTAGTAACAAAGGTAACACATATTTAACTGTAGCAGATAGTACTTTATATACTGAGACATGTGTAAATCATACTTCACTTTCAGGTGTAGATATTTCTATTAGTAATCTAAGTCCTGCTGAGCAAGAAGGCTCTCACACTGATAGATTATTATCTTCAGGCAGTGAACATAACTCTTCTGTTCCCTCAACCCAGGTGGCTGATAACAGCTCCAGTGTAGCATATGATCAGTCTTGTGCTGCTAGTAGTAACCAGACAAGCTCTAATCACTTAATTGATTTAGGTTTAAGATGTAAGGGTTTCAGGATGGGTCATGTCAATATTCAAGGAATAAGCAGGAAAATTGATCAGGTACGCCTCTTATTAGAATCAAATGAAAACCAAATACAAATACTGGGCTTAAGTGAAACGAAACTAAATGTTATGCACCCTGATTCAGCCTTTCAAGTCAGCGGCTATCAAAAGCCTTTCAGAAAAGATCGAGAAATTAATTCTGGGGGTGGCATATTAGTTTATGTTAAAGATGGAATCTGTGTCAGCAGAAGAACTGATCTTGAACATGATAACCTTGAGTGTATTTGGCTGGAAATTAAACCAGTTAAAAGCAAGCCATTTCTAGTCGGCAACATTTACAGGCCACCAAACTCAAACATTCAATGGAACCCAATATTTGAAGATTGCATGGAAGGGGTGTTAAGGGAAGAAAAAGAAATATACTTAATGGGTGATATCAACAGGGATCTTCTAAACAACAACATTAAAAAAGCCTGGATGGACTATATGGAACCTTTTGGGTTAACACAATTAATTTCTGAAGCAACAAGAGAAACAAAAGACTCTAGAACACTAACTGATCATATTTATTCAAATTGTCCAGAAAACGTCAATTCTTTAAACATACCAAAAATTGGTTTAAGTGATCATTATCCAATATTTTTTACAAGAAAAATGCATAATATGCCCCTAAAGACAAATCACTACACTATATCATATAGAAGTTTTAAAAATTTTGATGAAACCAAATTTACTGAAGATCTACAAGCAGTTCCATGGGATACAATCAAACTTTTCGATGATACAGATGACATACTTGAAGCCTGGTTAGATCTTTTTCAGCAAATAGTAGATAGACATGTACCAATAAAACAACACAGGGTAAAATATAAAACTCAACCGCAATGGATGTCACCCGAAATACTTGACGCAATCAAATGCAGAGACAGACACAAATCCATAGGAAATGAGGATGAATACAAGGTGTGGAGAAACAAAGTTATTAAACTCATTCAAAAATTTAAAAAAGATCAGTACCAAACATTCATAGAAAACAATAAACAAAAACCTAGTAGTATATATAGAATTTTTCGTGACATAGGTGCTGGTAATGGCTCGCACAGACAGTCCACAATAGGATCAATCAGAATTGGTGATTTGCATACTGAGGACCCCGCAAAAATTGCAAATGAATTCAATGAATTTTTCTTAAACATTGCTTCAAATTTAAAAGAACCAGTAACAACTGCTAACCATGAAAAGCTGAGACAGTTCTGTCAGTCCAAAGTTCCATCTGATATAAAATTTACAATTCCACACATACAAAAGGAAAAAGTTTTGAAATTTTTTGCCAGCATGGACACAAGTAAAGCAACTGGCACAGATATGATTGGACCCCGCTTACTGAAACATGCTGCCCCATTCATTTCTGATGATGTTACTTTTATATGCAACCACAGCATAAACAACTCTTTATTTCCGAGCAGATGGAAAGAGGCAAAAGTTACTCCTTTACATAAAAATGGCCCACATGAAGATGTGAATAATTACCGTCCCATTTCAATTTTACCTGTCATGTCAAAATTACTTGAAAAACATGTACATGACAGTCTTACAGATTATCTGCATCATTTCAAATTATTATATAAAACACAGTCAGGTTTTAGAACTCAGCATTCATGTGAAACTGCTCTCGTAAATATGATAGACACTTGGCTGCAGGCTATCGACAATAGTAAAATGATTGGTGTTGTGCTGGTTGATTTTAAGAAAGCTTTCGATCTAGTTGACCACAAAATTCTTTTAGATATATGGCATAAGAGATGAAACTTTACAATGGTTCAAAACCTATCTTACAAACAGGAAACAACAGGTTTCATTAAATAACACAAAATCAGAGTTCAAGCAAATTTCATATGGGGTCCCACAAGGTTCTATTTTAGGGCCACTCTTATTTCTACTTTTTATCAATGACCTTCCATTACACACAAGCAATGTCAATACAGATCTCTACGCTGACGACACAACCCTGTATGATATCAAGGATTCCTTCGAACATATTGAGAATAATCTTCAGTCTGCTTTGACCAACCTTCATATATGGTGTAGAAATAATGGAATGATCCTCAACTCATCAAAAACGAAGGTAATGCTTGTAACAACAAACCAAAAGCGCCAAAGGCTTCAAAACGATAATCTGGATCTAAAATTCAATAATGAATCCCTTAATATGATTTCAAATGATAAAATTTTAGGAGTTAATGTTGACAATAACCTTACATGGTCTGATCACATTAAACATGTAACGAAAAAAATTGCTTCAAACATCTGGCTCTTGTCAAAAATTAAAAAATTCTTGTCCAAAGCTCATAGGGTTCAATTTTATAAATCCTACATCCAGCCACACATTGACTTCTGCAGCATTGTCTGGGGAAGTTCTTCCGAGTCTAATAAATTAAAAATATTTAAATTACAGAAGCGTGCTTGCAGGGTAATCCTTGATTATAATGTTGATGACACCAGTGAAGCCATGAAAACTTTGAAGATTATGTCCGTATATGATCGGCTTTATTTCAGAAAAGCTAAATTTATGTTTAAAGTCTACAATAATGTAACTCCTACGTACATTTCAGAAAACTTCAATCTTAGAAATAATCTTAACACAACAGTTCACTTAAGATCATCTTCTGCTAGGTGTTTTGTCCCACCTAAGCCCAGGACAGAATATTTCAAGCACAGTTTAAGATACTCTGGATGTCTGGTGTGGAACAGTCTTCCAGAAGAGGTTAAAAATTCTCTGACTCTGGAGACATTCCACAACAGATGCTTAAAGTGGTTGGTTACTGATCAACTTTAAGTGCCCATCCTGCACACAGACTGGTATTTTCATGATTTATTCATTTTGAGTGAGGACATCATTACTCACTTCTTGGTGTCTGGTAACTATTTATTTCTTTGTATTGTAAAAATTATTGTAATGTTCAATATATTCACAGGTTAATACAGTAAAGATGTTTATGTTTAAGGTTGAGGGGATACCCACTTGGTGTTTCTAAACTTCCATGGGTGTCACCTCAAACTTTTTAGGTATGAACAGGTTTTTGCATACTCCTTTGGTGAGATTATAGGGATCAACCATGGTTTTTTATGCATTGGCATTTGCCGGATCCCGAGGGAGTTTTTTTTTTTTTTTTTTTTAACATCAGGCCGCTAGGCCGAATGTTCAAATATCTTCCGAGGGATCCGGCAAGTGTAAGTGCAGTGCAGTGACCATGGATGATTGTTGTTCTTGCATAACTTACGAATCCAACAGCAAATTTTGTCGAAAACTCCCAAAAGCGCCATATAAATTCCATATAAACTCTTCGAATGCGACAGGCAAACCAAAATGGCGGCCAGTTCGGAATGTTGTTTATATTGACGCTGTCACACAGTAACCCTCTGACGTCATCATAGAAACCTAAAACGCTGCGTTCAGGGCGATAACGTTACGTCGCTCAACGTAACGTAAACAAAGCAAGGCCCGTCTTGTGATATCAAAAGCTCAAAATCCATGTTCAAACGGCGCGCGAATTTCATGATTTGAACATGGTTTTTGCTGTTTGAGCTGGGCTTTCGGTCCATTTGACAATGGCTTCAAACAGCCATGCGCATAGATATTTATGCAAGAATTCAATTTAATTCATGAAATGGTGGAAGGTAATGATAGGGTTCATACCCAATATAGATGCTTTACTGTAGTGTACATGTGTACTTGTATAAATGTAATTACACATGCTATTACATGTATAGTACTGTTTATACTGTTTATACTGAGGGCCTCATGGAAGATTAGCTGTTACTTGTATTTTGTGCTTGTATGTGCTAAATGTTGTCACCCTCTATAAATAAAGTCTTTACTTACTTACTTATTAAAAATGTGATATTTTTGCATATTTCTACTCCAAACATAGATTGTGGGCACTCATTAAGGCGCCAAGGTGGTTCTAATGAGTAACCACAACTTATGTCTTAGAGGGAGGCCTTCATGCGGACTGAACAGATTATTTGTCTGAATCCCGACGGAAGTGGGGGCGGGGATCAATTGTAGCCACGGTGGAGTTCGTTTCGCTGAACGTTCCGGGGTGGTTCTTCTGTCGTGGCTATTTTTTTGTTATGGCTTGTCGTTGAGTACGTATCGCTTATATTATTTTGTTTTGGGTAGTCAATTTTGTGGGAAAATAACTGTCCTTTTGGCTTTTCGCCAGTGATGTTTCCATTATGATCCAGATGTTACATGTTTGTGTTTCTTTCCCTTGGTGTCTCTAATGGGAGCTGTGGGTTAATTGTGTGGATTCCTGATCATTGCCTTCACTTCTATTAGAGCAGGGATAAGGAAAATAATGTATAACACTGGAAAATAGAAGGCTACGAATCGACTGACTGTTTAAAACAATGTGTATGTATCTGTATATACTGATATCTGTATAATCTGATATCTGTATAATCTGATATCTGTATATACTGATATCAGGTATTCTAAACGTGGCCAAATGTAAATCTTTTCGCAAAAATCGCTTCAATTATATCATAATATATATAAAATGATAATAAATGTGATATAATAAAGGTGTCTTGGGGTGTCTTGTGGCTTTCAGACCGACCCGTCTGAAGGTTATCAATGTGTTGGAAAAACAGGTAACCAGACCCCCTGGCCTTTTAAGGTCAGGGGGGTCTGGCTACCTGTTTTTCCAATATTGACAATGTGCAAGCTGAGAGCAAGCAAATTAGGTGAATTGCTTAAAAAAATAAAATAAAAAAAAAAGTACTTGTTATCACCCAGGAAATCCTGCTGGTAATGCTCAGATGTGAGCCAGTAGCAGCAATAGGAGAAAAAAAAAAAGAGAGAAGCGTGATAGCTCAGTGGTTAGTGCACTCGCCTCTGATGCTAGAGGTCCCGGGTGGATCCCCGGCAGCGGCGATAAAATTTCGGTGTCCGAACACGCTCCATTGGCATCATTTGCAGGGATGAATGTCATTAAGTGCACCGTCCTTCGGATCGGGACGTTAACTGGAGGCCCCCTGTGCAGGGAGAACCATCCCCTGTGCAGGTTAAAGATCCCTACCGTAATTACATGATTTCTGTGTAGGCTTTCATCCTGCAAAACTGGAGTGTATGTAATATACATCTGCGGTAATGGTCAAATGTGACCGACGCAGTATCAGAAGATAGATAGATAGATAGAGAAAGAAATGTCATTTGACGTGTCACCAGTAACAATTCTGATTCTGATTGGATATAACAATTCAGAAGCAGAAGTGTTACTGACAACACGTCAAATGACATTCATACACCAGGAAATGATATGCATACACCAGAATTCTGCAATCCCGTAAGACCTTAGCTGTTCACTGAGCTGTAAAACCAGAATAAGTCACTAAAAATGAGTGGTGATTTCTGCGATTTCTGACTAATTGGGGAAACAAGGGACTTGTCTATCACACAGGAGCTCGGTTGTAATTGTATGAGCTACATAAACTTTAGATTTCCCCACCCAAATATCTCACACATTAAGTTCGATAAAATCCATTATATTCGTTGTTATAACTGTTTTATCAGCACATTTTTACCTTTGACCTATGAACAAACATAAAATCTGTTACACAATCACTACAGCTGATGTCTAACTCAATGTTTAACATTTATCAACAATGCGCCATATAGTAGAAAAAACACAAGGAATGACAGTCGCCATCTTTTTCGCAACGTTCCCAGCCGCTCTAGTGCCTCACAAATTTCTTGGTACCCGGTCAACCTTACTCCGCTTATGACTTCGGGTACCAGCAGGTAGTACGTGTTACCGTTACAGACTTGATACTTTTCTTTCTTTCATTCTACTTATACTGCGATCGGTCACATTTGACCATTACTCGCAGGTGTACATTACATACACACCAGGTTTGCAGGATGAAAGCCTAGATCTTGTCAAATCAATTGAATTCAATTATCTATCGGTCATGGCGACTTTTGAATTTTTGAATTTGAATTTTTACCGCGACACGTACTACCTGCTGGTACCCGAAGTCATAAGCGGTGTAAGGTTGACCGGGTACCAAGAAATTTGTGACACACTTGAGCGGCTGGAAACGTTGCGAAAAAGATGGCGACTGTCATTCCTTGTGTTTTTTCTACTATATGGCGCATTGTTGATAAATGTTAAACATTGAGTTAGACATCAGCTGTAGTGATTGTGTAACAGATTTTATGTTTGTTCATAGGTCAAAGGTAAAAATGAGCTGATAAAACAGTTATAACAACGAATATAATGGATTTTATCGAACTTAATGTGTGAGATATTTTGGTGGGGAAATCTAAAGTTTATGTAGCTCATACAATTACAACCGAGCTCCTGTGGTCTATCACAGAAATACGCTACACTGCCTGATAATATTTCAAATTAAAACGCTAAGTGTTACCAGCTCATGACGAAACACTCATTAGGACAGATAAGACATTTTTCATAGCTTTTGTAAAATTTGACACAAACTTCCTGAAAACTGTATCTAGTCGTACGATTGTCGTGCAGAACTAGCAAATCCATACGACCACCGTGCTTGAGGGTAACAAGACGTTTCGCCCCTAAGACGTTTCCCCCTGGTCGTTTCCCCCCTAGTTGATTCGCCTCCTTTTTTTGGTAACTGGTCAACTCGTACCTAAGTCAACTCGTACCTGAGTCAACTCGTACCTGTTTTTGGTCAACTCGTACCCGTTCTTTGGTCAACTCGTACCCCCTAGTCACCTCGTACCTATTTTTGGCCCCTAGTCGTTCCCCCCCCCCTAACCCTAGTCGTTTCGCCCCCAAACCCTAGTCGTTTCGCCCCCAAACTATTTTCTATACAACAAATATGTATATATAAAATATTCATATAGGAGACAGATAGAAAGAAGAGAGAGGGAAGAACAGTTCTTTGAATGAAAATGTTAATTAGGAATGATAAGTATAACCTGTTTTGATCAATACCGTTAACCACATTGTTTATTTGATACGACACATTAATCACGCAATGAGGTGTGAAAACATGCGCTCTTTGCATAGTCAAACGTCTTTAATTATCGCTTAAGCACCTTTACCAGTTTTGTTTTAAATTGGTCGGTTGGTTCGTTAACAGAGTCGGCCAGTAATACATTGTTGAATATTGTCGCAAATGCCGTCTACGCAACGTCGCGTCAACGCCGATCTAACGCTATAAAGTTAACGTTGCATCGGCGTTGATAGGACGTTGCATACACATTGTTTGCCCACTACATGTAATACATGGCTGATTATTGCCACAAATGTCGTCTATGCAACGACGCGTCAACGCCGATGCAACGTAATAAGGTCGATCCCTTTCATCATGGTTCTGTTAGCAATCTGTATACCCTGATCAGATTTGCGGCGTCCGACCCAGTAATTCCAGATTTGTAAGCAAATAGAGCAGACTCTGATCAGGCAACGCGGTTTGCTTGATACATTCAAATACAGCTTCTTCCCTAGGACTTTACCCGATTGGAATTCTTTCCCAGCATTTGTTGCTGAGGCCCCTGTCTTGGTATCCTTCAAGCAGGGGCCGTCCACTCTCTCGTTTTAACAGCTAGGTAGGGGCCGGTCTGTAAGTAAAGTCTAAAGGATTTTTTAACCTGTGCCGGTTGGGCGACCCAGGGGCAGCTACTATAGTCGGAGAGGTCTCGTTTCCAATGATGATTTGAAAAAGCAGGCTGGAATCTAATTATCTTTCCTTTCTTTTCTTTCTTGTCTATCCACTATATATATAATTCACTTTCTTTCCTATTTTTCCCCCACTTTCTCTTTTTCACCCGCCACCAGACACATAATGTTCAAGTATGAATGAAGCCTCTTAAAGAACAGATACAATACTTAGGCTGACGTGACAGGGCGATGATGCTACTCCTCTTGGCTTTCCGCTGTTGGTGTTTCTGATTGGGTCTGTTGCTTCATGTTTGTGTTTCTTTCCCTTTGATGTCTCTGATGGGCGCTATGGGTTAATTGTATCGATTCCTGATCATTGCCTCTACTTCTAATTCCTCAAATAAAAGTTCAACAGTGAAACTTAGTCTTAGAGTGAAAAGTGGACGAAACGACTAGGGGAACGAAACGACTAGGGGGGGGGGGGGGGGGGGGGGGCGAAACGACTAGGGGAGGAATGGTTTGGGGGCGAAACGTCCCGGAATCTGCCTGAGTACCACAAACTACAGTTACTTTCTCATAATTCAATATTTTGAACAGAGGCCTTTCTCAAGAAAAATGGATACTTTGAAGAAAAGAACATTCCACGGTTCCACCTTTCTTCTTTCTTTCTTCCGTATTAACTTCCAGTCATGGAACACCAAGAATGTATACAATTCTTGTAGATCTTCTCGAGCACATATTTTTATGGCAGTGGCTAACCACTCGGTACCGGACGACCAGCCTACGAGTCTGCCCTTCCGGTACCGGACTACCAGACAACGAGTCTGCTCGTCCGGTACCGGACGACTAGCCAACCCACATAGGAATGGCTAGTCGTCCGGCAGTAAATTTAAGTCTCTCATTTTATATATGGTATACATTCTAAATAATTTTACCCATTTTATGATGTAATAAAAATGTTTGTAGTTCATTACTCTAATTGTATTCTTGTCACCTGTTTGTCGCTATTTCAGTAAAGGACATAACTGTAATTGACCCTGATGCAATAGTTTGATGTACTTAAAGCTTTGTCCGGGCACTGTGACAGTTATTATTATTATTATTATTATTATTATTATTATTATTATTATTATTATTATTTTAATATAAATATTATTATTTCTATCTGTATATTTTTATTGTCGTTATTATTAAAACCTACACAATCTGCAAATGTTTGTACGATGTTGACCTTGTTATTAATCGTGATAGATTAATTAACATTTAATTTATTGAGAATATTTATTTGACTTATCAATTCAACATGATAGGCACAAAGAAATATCAATTGGGGTAATTATCTTATAAGCAGGGCACACTGGATATGTCCAAAATGTGAGGTCTGTAACTTTTCAGACTCCTTCTTTGATGAATATGTAGAACCGAGTAAGCCAAACAGGTTTGAACCTCTGTCAGAGGATAAGAGAGGCAAAACTTCGACTGCTGATGAAACTAAGTCAAATTTTGTGAAAGGTTTGAAACTTTGCAGTATAAACATAAATGGAATTAAGAGGGAAAATTCTTGAACTTTTAGCTTTCCTCGATACATCTCAACCTCATAGTGTTGCTATTCAGGAAACAAAGATTGACAGTTCAATTACTACATCTGAGCTTTTCCCTGAAACTTGTCAGTACTGTGTGTACAGAAAAGATAGGAACTCTCATGGCGGTGGGGTGATGTTGCTCATTCATAGAGACATCCCTCACATGCCTTTCATGGAACTTGAAAATGACACCGAATCGGTCTGGGTTAAGGTTTTTGCAAATAAAACTTCCCACTTCGTAGCAAGTTGGTATCGACCACCAAATAGTACAATCGAAAACTTCCAGTTGTTTAAAGACCAACTGGATTGCATTAAATTGCAGCATAAGGGTAAAAAACTCCCGGCTGTACATGCTCTAGGTGACCTCAACTTCAGAGACATTGCTTGGCCCGACATGCTCAACAAACAAAGCACAATGCTGAGTCAGTCGGAAGGACAAATATTAATTGACATTATGAACGATTATGGCCTTGAACAAATTGTTAACTTCCCCACTCGTGATAAGAACACATTGGATCTAATCCTTACGACTTTGCCAGGACATTTCGAAGACATTCATTCCCCAGATAAACTAAGTGACCACGATGTTGTCTCCGGATATTTAAAAATTCACATCCCACCAATAAAGAAACCTCGGAGGAAGGTGTACTCATATTAGAAAGGTGACTATGAAACTATGAGGAAGGATGCACTCAGATTTGCAAAGGAGAATTACTTTAATGGTCATTCAGATGCTCGGTCTGTACAGGAGAATTTTGATTTGATAACTTCTTTCATTCATACTTCGGCCGAAAATCATATCCCCTAAAAAACTAGTAGGTCTGCATCTTCTATTCCCTGGATCACTCCAGAGATAAGAAGGAGAATTCGCAGAAGGAATAAGACTCATGCAAAGGCAAAAAAGACGGGAAGTGGTAAACTCCGGACAAAATTTGAAAACTTGAGACGTGAAATCAAGACTGATATAAAAAAAAATCAGCATGATTTGTATGTGAATAACTTGGTAGGTGATGTAAAGGCAAATCCCAGAGACTCATTTTAGATTTTTATTTGCCTTCACTGCAGCTGGTGTTGTGCCGTGTGGCGACCGTAAAACGTCTCCCCGTACACCAACCATAGTGCAGTTTATATTTTACTTTTGGTCCTTCGAGATCAGCGTGAATATTCTGAGAAATCAGAAATATATTATTGGTTTAGACTCATATTCTAGACAGGTTTTTAATTATTTGGACTCCATTTTGATTTATGAAACGACTGAATCTTTGAATCGACTGCCTATTCGAAATTCGCAAAATTGCAGCATGTTTCCTCTGGCTTTCTTTGCCAGATCATTACAGGGTCACTGATGAGGCTTTATTAGCCGAAACTACGTAGTATGACCCATCTTCTTTCTTATGAATGTTTTCATTGCTCTGAAAGGAACTCATTTTAGATTTTTATTCTACAGATATATTAATAGCCAGAAGAAAGACAAGCAAGGTATCCTGCCCCTTAATAAAAGAGGAGGGGACGGGGTTGCTGAATCAGACTCTGAAAGGGCAGAGGAACTAGTTGGTCAATTCAATGATGCGTTTAATAAAACTGAGTTCACAGAGGTTCCATTGACTGGAAGATCGGCTCCATTCATGAATAATATTATTGTGACAGCTGCAGGAGTGATCAAATTACTTCAAGGCTTAAACCCCAGTAAGGCCTTAGGACCTGATGAGCTTCATCCTAGAGTCCTGAAGGAACTAGCAAATGAGTTGGGTTCAGTTTTTGCACACTTGTTTCAACAGTCTCTTGATACGGGTGAAATCCCCAAAAGAATGGCTCTTAGCAAACATCTGTCCACTCTTCAAAAAAGGAGATAGGGCTCTTGCCCGTAATTATCGCCCTGAGTCGCTCACCTGTGTTCTGTGTAAATTGCTGGAACATATAGTCTGCTCAAACATCATGGCCCACTTGGACGAACATAAACTTTTGTCAGACAGACAGCATGCATTTAGGAAAAGGCACAGTTGTGAAACTCAGCTAAGCACAGTTATTTATGACTGGGCAAAAATCTTGGACAAAGGGGGACAGGTGGACACATTTATTCTGGACTTCGAGAAGGCTTTTGACACCCCTCCTCATGAACTTCTAAAATCTAAGTTATTTGGTTATGGAATTGGGGGAAAGACCTTCAAATGGATAGATTCCTTTCTTTGCTACAGAAAACAGCGGGTTGTTGTTAATGGCGAATCTTCGGAGTGGGCTCCAGTTTTGTCTGGAGTCCCGCAAGGGACCGTTCTTGGTCCACTTTTGTTCTCCCTGTACATCAATGATATTTCCACTGACATTGACTCAGAAATAAGACTGTTCGCAGATGACTGTGTTTGTTACCTGGAAATTAGAGATACAGATGACTCATTGAAACTTCAGGCTGACATAGATAGATTAGGATGTTGGGCCCGAAAATGGGGCATGAGATTTCAGCCAGTTAAATGCAATATTATGCAGATAACTAGGAAGAGATCTAATAAAGTTGAGGCTTCTTACACCTTAGAGGGAACGGTCCTAGAGAATGTGGACTCCATTAAATACCTTGGAGTGACAATCTCACACAACTTGAGATGGAATACTCATATTAGCAACATGTGTACTAAGGCAAATATAGTTGGCCATCCAATCCCAAAAAATATTGATATTTTTACTTTTGATGGCAAAATTGAGTAGAGTATGGCACCCATGCTAAATGTAATCCTTGACGTGTGTCAACAATCATAGGGGTGGATGCCACGTCTGGAAATGCGTCTGAGGCTCAGAAGTAGGTCAAAGGTCAAATGAGTGCAAAATAAACATGAAACTACTTATAACTCTCTTTTAACACATATTTGGGGAAAATTTATTTTAAAATCACCATAAACTATTCAGGTGCAGTGAACAATGGAAAATCATTATCAATGTACCCTCAAAGTATGTCAGTCTTATAGGTCAGAGGTCATTTAAGTGCAAAATAAAGTGAAAAACGGATGTTTTCTGAACACATTTTGTTATGTTTAGCATAAGGATGTGTTACTGACCAAGATTTGTTATACCCCCGCCATGCGAAGTATGCTATGGGGGAATATAGTTTTCGTTCTGCCGTTCGCCCGTCCGTCTGTCTGTGTGTCCGCCCTTCCGTCCGTCCCTCCGTCCCTCCGTCCGTTAACGTTTTGTTTAAAGTTTTGCGTTAAAGTTTCTAAGATGTTGTCTCTTCTGAACCCTTTGATAGATTTAGTTGATACTTACACTGAAGTTACATACTGGTCTGAAGATTTCATTGATGCATGTCCCACCATCCACAGTGACCTTGAAGTCAAGGTCACAGACTTAGAAATTTTACTTTTGGTTAAAGTTTTATGACAGAATTTATAGATGCCTGTATGTTCTAAACTCTAAGAAAAATTCAGTTGATACTTGCATCAATGTTGCATACCAGTCCAAAGATTTCATTGATGCATACCCCAACCTGCTGCTTCAGTATCATTGAAACCCCATACCCCTTCAGTAACTTTGATGCCCTCACTCCCTTGGTCCATTTGGAAAGTTTATGTTTGGTTTAGCTTTTACAAACACATTTATAAATTCTTATAGCTGCTTGACATCTTCATACAAGCTCGAAAGATAAATTAGAGAGTGGCGCTGGTCGGCGGTATAAGTGACCCACTGGTCGCTTTCTCTAGTTATCAAAATATTTTAAAAAAATACATTTGTAACATGTATTTCATTAGAAAACCTGCTTGTTTACATGGATATGGGTTAAATGTAATTAAAAGGGATACTAATGTTACAGACTTGAATCATTGATGATCCCCGATATTGATTCTTTCTTTGTGACTTTGTTTATGTTATGGGTCTGAAACAATGCCTTTGCGCAACTACCGTAAGTCAAATCACGACTTCCGTTGAGCTAGCCTGTCCGACACTAGGTTTTATTAGTCAGTACCCACCAGCGGACTGAGCCGGGTTGCCAGTCCGGTTTTTATCACAACATAGACAGAATACTACACTGTGCCATTTCTAAAACAGAATCGGCGATATAAAAGGGTTTTCCAAGCATTAAATATTTTTAACTAAAATGTTACTCTATTTTGAGCAGGACCGATTTTAACACTTTCTTTGTGTAAGACAATTAAACATCAAACTTTAACCTTATCCCCTTAATTAAATTGTCGCATCTCGGATAACTGGCAATAATAGATAAACCAATTAACAATACATAAAAACATTCTTTATGCGTGACTAAGCAGGTGCAAAAAAGCTTGATAGTTTACGTTTGATGACAAAATTGACTAGAGTATGGCAACCATGCTAAATGTAATCCTTGATGTGTGTCAACAATCAAAGGGGTAGGTGCTCCGTCTGGAAATATGTCTGAGGCCAAATAGAAGGTCAAAGGTAAAATGGGTGCAAAATAAACACGAAACTACTCATAACTCTCTTTTAGCATATATTTTGGGAAATTGCTTGCTTAAAATCACCATAAAACTATCCAGATGCAGTGAACAATGGAAAATTATTTTTAACGTACCCTCTAAGTATGTCAGTCTTATAGGTCAGGGGTTATTTAAGTACAAAACTCGTAAAAAATGGATGTTTTCTAATCACATTTTGTCATATTTAACAAAAGGATGTGTTGATGACAAGTATTTATTATCAAAAATAACATTTGTTTCGTACTTGTATTTGATTGAAGTGAAGGCAATGATTAGGAATCAATACAGTTAACCCACAGCTCAAATCAAGGGCACCAAAGGGAAAGAAACACAAAAATGAAATGACTAGACCCTAATGGAAACATCAATAGCGGAAAGACAAAGGGACAGTTACTTTTCCACAAAATGGCCAATTGGCTATCCAAAACAAAATAATATAAGCAATATTCAAAGACAAACCATAACAAAAGTAAACCGCGACAGAAGAACGGCCTTGGAACGGTTAGTGAAGCGAATTCCGCTGTGTGTGTGTGTGTGGGGGGGGGGGGGGGGTCTAGGGTCTTAAATTGATTTTATGGAGCTGCAATCCTCGCCCTTACTTCCGTCGCGATTTAGACAAATCATTTGTTCCGTCCGCATGAAAGCCTCCTAACTCATCAGTGCAACATCTCACAGAACACAAAAATAAAAACAACCACAGAGATGAAACAACAGTGAGGTCAGCAAGAAACCAATAAAATAATGGAGCAAAAGAAAACCAAAAGTTGTACTCCGATGGGTCCCACCAGAGAGAGCATCATGCACCAACCAATATTACATAAAACTAAATTCTCTCTAATTCCCAGCAAGCCATTACGCTGGGACAGTCGTGGAATCTAAGGGCTGACCCACCGGCGTGCAATTAAAGAGGGAAGCCAAGTTGCCGACTGTGCTTGGGTAAACTAACATGCATGCAATCTGTCGTATAACCTTTATGTTGTACCCATTTTTTCATATCGGAGAATGATTGTACGAAATTGGGTGCTGAAGTCATTGAATAATATATATATATATGAGGAAGTGCGACCGATTTTTGTGCGCCAATTCATTTGTCTATTTAATTGCCTGTATCGTGCTTTACTTTGATTTTCATATACTTACTCCGATACAGTAGAACATTTGTAAAGCTAATAAATAAATAGAATAAAATGGCCGCCGTCCGTAGGTTAAAAAAGAACCGAAAATGATAGGGTCGCCTATGGCGGTAAATGAAAGGTCTCTAAATAGCGCTAATGACGTTAAAGGTTTATAAATGTTAAAATTGGCGTACAATGTCGGAAGGCCGCGGTGGTGTAATGGTTAGCACGTCTGCCCGGAATGCAGGAGATCCGTGGTTCGAGTCCCGGTTGCGGTGCGACCGATTTTTGTGCGCTAATTCATTTGTCTATATATATATATATATAGGCCTTTCTGAATTTATATACTAAGTCACCATAAATTTCGGGTTCCAATAAACCTTTTAAGTCCAACATTGGATTTTGGAATTAAATCGGAATGACGTCTTCAAAATTCTGAAAAGGCTTTGCGTAGTTTATGATATCGATAGCCCTGATTAAAAAGTTTAGCAGTTAACAATTTATATCGATTGTTGAAGTCAGTTACATGACTAGACACTCTGGCAAATCGATATTAATTGCGAAATATAAACGCCATAGGATGCCGCACGAGGAACACCACCATCCAACAAAGGAAAATTTACAACCTCTAAGTCATAATCATCGCGTTTATCATAAATTTTCCAGGAAACAAACCATCTACAATTGACAGATGTAAATCTAAAAACAGGGCCTCGGTATCAGAAGAATTTGCTTTATTTAACTGAAGTTCTGGGTGTAAATCTGACTGATCAAAGTAGAAGTAAAACAAAGATCAGGAATTGATACAATTAACTTACTCCACCCATAAAAGACACCAAAGGGAAAGAAATACAAACATTAAGCGACCAGACAATAATGGAAACCTAAACAAAGGAAGGCCATAAGGACAGTTACTTTCCCACAAAATGGCCATATGGCCATCCAAAATAAAAGACACAAGTGAAACACACAGTAAGTAACAAACAACAACATAAATAAATCGCCACAGAAGAGCCGCCTTGGAACGGTCAGTGGAAGATTTCCACTGGGGGGCTTAAATCGATTTTACGTGGCCACAATCCTCGCCCTTACTTCCGTCGCGATTTAGACAAATAATTTGTTCAGTCCGCATGAAGGCCTCCTAACTCATCAGTGCAACATCTCCGTGAACACAAAAATCAAAGAACCACAGAGGTGAGACAACGGTGAGGACTCGACAGCAAGAAACCACTGAAATGCTGGATCAAAAGAAAACCAACAGTTAGACCCCGATGGGCCCGACCAGAGACAGAGCATCAGGCACCAACCAACATTACCTTGAATTAGATCTCTCTAATTCTCAATAAGCCTTTACGTTGGAGCCGTCATAGAATCTGAGGCCTGACCCACCGGCGTGCAATTAAAGAGGGAAGCAAAGTTGCCAACCGTGATTGGGTTAACTTTTTATATCGAAGAATGATTTTACGAAATTGGGTGCTGAAGTCATTGCGGTTATATATTTTTCTGAATTTATATACTAAGTCACCATAAAATTCGGGTTCCGATAGACCTTGTTGCAGAAGAGATTTAAGTCCAATATTGAATTTTGAAATTAAATCAGAATGGCGTCTATAAAATTTTGAAAAGGCTTTGCGTATTTTATGGTACCGATAACCCTGATTAAGAAGTTTAGCCGTTAATAATTTATTACGAGTGTTGAAGTCAGTTACATGGCTACACACTCTAGCAAATCGAATTAATTCCGAAATATAAACGCCATAGGATGGCGCACGAGGAACATCACCATCCAAAAAAGGAAAATTTACAATCTCAAAATCAAAGTCATCGCGTTTATCATAAATTTTGCATGAAACAAACCCATCTACAATTGATAGATGTAAATCCAAAAACGGGGCCTTGGTATCAGAAGAATTTGCTTTATTTAACTGAAGTTCTGGGGGGTAAATCTGACTGATCAAACCATCGAAATAGGTATTATCAATATTTAATAAGTCATCTAAATATCTAGAAGTGGAGCTAAAAGCTTCAATAATTTCAGATTGGTTGTCAATGGAAAGCGACAAAATGAAGTCTCTTTCATAACAATACAAGAACAGATCAGCCACAAGAGGTGCGCAATTAGTACCCATCGGAATACCCACAATTTGTCTAAATAACTTAGTACCGAATCTAATATAAATATTGTCAAGTAGAAAGGTGAGGGCATCACACACTTTCTGACATGACCAAAGTGTATAATTTTTATGCTCTTTAGAAGTGAAAAATGCATTTCTGACATTACATGCAAGATAGAGAGAATCTTCTCTGTGAAAAGCCCATTCAATTAAATCATTAAGCTTTTCTTTTATAAGATTATGAGGAAGTGTAGTATAAAGAGTGGAAAAATCGTAAGTAGACAGACTAGAAGCACGAAAATGTCTGGATTTCAATTTATTTAAAACATCATTCGAATTTTTTATAGACCAAAACAGATTTCTTCCTGATCTTTCAAAGACTTTATCACAATATTTAATTACATGCGTTTTAATAGCAGTAAGACAGGAAGTTAATAATTTAGAAAGTTCAGTGGTAGTGCAAGAGCTAGAATTTGCAATAAACCGTGCTTTGTAAGGTCTTTTATGAAGTTTTGGTAACCAGTACAGCGTAGGAAGCTTGTCTTGGCCTTCGTTAACACACACAGCAAACTTGGTGGCTGAAAGACAAACATGTTTATCTACTATAGCTCTCTCTTCAGCTAAAGGCTGAAGTTCATAGGCCTTAGTACCACCAAGCTCCTGCTTAAGCGTGTTAACATAGTGGAGCCGTCACACAACGACGACGTTGTTAGCGGCCTTGTCTGCAGGGGCCAAAACAAACTTCTTATGAAATTCTTGAATACCTAGTTTAAGATGACGTAAAGACGTCTTGGGCTTAGGAGGTAATAAGTTAGTATTTTGAGAATAGAAAGAAATGCGTTTATTCACTAGTTTTAAAATGCTAAGTTTCCAGTCCTTAAGGGCTTTATGCTCAACATACTCTCGCTTACACCATCGATTACCGAATTCATTCAAGGAAGCAGCGATTTCATCTCTACATTTACTGAAATCAATTTTAGAAGGAAACCGATATTTCGGTCCTTTAGAAATTATATTCCTTATCCTAGAATCAGGAATAATTTTCAAATTGCCAGTAATTACATGACCAGCAGCAGGATAGCAGTACTTTGAGTTTTTACAATCACATGAATCAGGAGTATTAGTATCAATATCAAGATCTGAAACAAGTTTATTGAAATTAAAAATGATAGATCTAACAGGTTTGTTATATTTATAACAAATTATAGGTGTTTCAGTATTTTGAAAATAAGCAGGAATGGAAGAAAGCACCGATCTCTCACGGAAGATACTGGGCAAATCTATAAAATCCATACCCTTATTAATGAAGGATATTTTGAAGAAATGGCGTTTATGATTAATTTCAGAATCAATGTAAGGACGGAGAGTATGCTGAGTATAGCCTCTAGTTAAGAGAGCCGCATCATATAACTGATGAGAACTATCGTTGAATTTATTCGCCTCGGTGTCCAGAAGACGTAAAACAGAAACGGGTAATGAACTTAAAAATGAAAGCATAGAGTGGCGTCCATGATTTAATAATATAATTGACAGTCACTTCAGTCTAGTATTGTTTCGTTTAAACGCACGTGATTTACGTTTAAAGTTACCATTTTTCCTGGTGCCGTGAGATCTAGTTCTGCGTTTTCGACATTCCAGGAGTGAGAAAATATCAAAGTCTGGCATTCTGGAAATATTACCCTCATGATAAATGTTGTCATTAAATCCCAGTGGAAAAGGGGTCTGTAAAAATTTAATCCATTTCAGTTCAGCTTCATGTCTTTTGATTATTTTGAATCTAGATGTAGAATTTGCATCGTAATAAAGTTTTTCCACTGGTTGTATAACAATGTTATTTACAGAATGACCTGTACGTCGAAAGTGACGATACAAGAAAGTGTCAGTTTTCTTAGGCTTACTCATTCTACGATAATGCTCGTTCAATCTAGTTTTAAGCATGCGGTTAGTTTGACCGACGTACTGCATATTACAGTTTGCAGCACGTCAAGTAATTAGATAAATTAAATCTGTAGACTGTCATGTCAAATCAGACATGTTAACTACAGAGAAGCGTCTACCGTTTACAGATGAAGTAACGGTAGACGCAGTGCTTAAATGCGAACAACATCTGCACCTCTTGGCATTGCACTTAGAAATACTAGGATACATTCCACTTCTTTTCCACGGATTAGTATATTTTCGAAGGATGGGCGATTTGAGAGGAGATAGTCTTATACGAAGACTACTCCCAAAAACATTGGTATTGCCTGCTCCTTTGAGATTAACTGAAGTTACAGAAGACAGATTTAAGGGTCTAACCAATACCGAAGGCAACATAGTATTAAAGTTCTTAATAGAATGGGGAATCCGTGCAGAAGAAGCAGAGTGTAACCTAAGGGGTGATATTGATATTTTAAATGTATTTGTGATACTCATTTGGGTTAATAAGGTTGTGATACCGTCAAAACTAAAGCGATGTTCATACCGGTTATTAAATAATACTGAAGAAGATTCCTTCGAATAGAAGGAAGGTACAACAAAAGCCCACAAAACATCATAGTCTACTTAAAGTACAGGGATGTCAAACAAGCAGTTGTTATACAACGAGGAACGAACATCGGTTTAATAATGACCTTCAACAGGTATCTAAAGGATGTCAATTGATGGAACAGAGAAAAGCAATTGCATAAGCAATCCCTGAGGATTGGAAAAATAAGAGCATTAAATGTATGTACGGGGAGACCTTTTACAGCCGCCACACGGCACAAACAAAACAGCCCTGATATGCAAAGTAGAAGTAAAACAAAGATCAGGAACCATCGAAATAGGTATTGTTAGTATTTAATAAACCACCCAAATATCTAGAAGTCGAGGTATGAAGTTGAAATGGCTTGTTATTTATATATGACTATGTCTATCATTTCAGATTATGCGGAAGAAAGCTAGTATCTGTGATATCGGAAAACCCACTTTTTGGTTTGACTTGTTGAAGTAAAATCATTAAATCATATGGACGCAATCGCAAATACATATTGGCCGTTACCCTTTACATTGTAGTGATCTAAACGGCTCTTAAAATGAAGTGGCATTTTGTAAAATACAAACTTTGAAAACTGTTAAACACTTACAATAAGCGGCAGCAAATTTTGGCGCTTTTTATGATTAGACCTTTTCGCGGATTTATATTTTAGCGGATTTTCGATTTCCGAAGAAAAAGAATCGGTCGAATCTACAAAGCCATGTAAGATGACAAAAAATCATCGAAGTTGGTCATCAACAGCGTCATGCAGAAACTGTAGTAATTAGTTAAATTTTTGCGTTCACCGCATGATGAACCCAAAGTGCTACCTTGATAATCCAAATGTCTGTCTGGAGGTGTGTCACTTTCCTCTTATCTGATTGGTTTACCTATCATATTGAGCTCACAGTTAAAGCCATCAATGAATTACTAATTACATCCACAATTTTGACAATAACTCTCAAGGTGTGTTTGTTTTTACGCAGCCGTTTTGAGCTGTCTTATGACTAGAACATCGTCTTTCTTTATTTCGGCTTCTAAAGAAGTAAATACACTTTTTCTTTTGTCACCGATGATGCCTATGACCTATTGACACATTATAACTGCGATGTGTAGAATAAAGTTTCTTCTCTTGCATTCTTCTAGCTTTATTGGCGGATTTTTATTTTGGCGTTTTTTTTCCATGACTGCAAATAGCGCCAAAATAAAATGACCACCAAATATAAGTGTTTTACAGTAGCTGCACTTGACCTTTGATGATGACCCACTTGTGTTATTATTAGATATATCTTCATAATATACTATATCCTTGATATATCATTGTGACGTTTAGTAAGAACTCAGAAGACGATTTGGAATGTTACTTATAATAATGGATGGCATGTGAATCCACAACGTATTTTGCAAAATAAACATACATGTATTTTCCCAAATATGTACTTAAATGACCTTTGACCTCAGACCGATTAGGTTGGTCATTATGCTGTTTCTAAAATGTGAGGGGTTTATGCTTCCTAGATAAGGAAATGGCATCTCATTTGGCTTTGTTTCAGTTGACATACTAGATAACCCTTTGTACAATAAATATTGACGCATATTTAAAGAAAATTTGTACTTAAATGACCTTTGACCCTGGCCAAATCTATGATTCAACTTCTTTTCTCACATATGATGCATAAACAATATGTCTTAAGTACATTGCTGGTGTTTGAATTAACTTTATTTGGTCTGCTTAGATAGAGAGAGGGTACAAATACCAGCATATACAAATTTTATTGTATTTTTGCACTCATTTGACCTTTGACCTAATTCTGAGGCTCAGGGGCATTTTCAGAAGTGGCATCCACCCCTATCACTTTTGCATCACACTAAAGAACACTATTAGCATGGATGCCATACTCTACTCAATTTTGCCATCAGAAGTATTTTTTTCGTGGTTTGGATGGCCAACTAATAGAACGCTTGGTTTCCTGAGGCGAAATCTTCATCAGTGCCCTCAGGATGTAAAAGAGGCAGCATATAAAGGTCTTGTTCGCCCAATCTTGGAATATGGTAGTTGTATCTGGGACCCCAGTGGAGTGGTCCTTAACGATGAAATTGAGAAAGTTCAGAATAGAGCTGCTAGATTTGTAACAGGCAATTACTGCTTTGAAACTGGGAGCATGACTGGAATACTTGGAAAATCAAAATGGGAGTCTCTCAAGAAAAGGAGAAAAGACAGTACGCTAATCCTTTTATACAAAGGTCTAAAGGGTGCTGCCAGCATTCCAACAGATGACCTTGTTCCCACAGCTAGACACTGTTGAAATCACCATTCGTTGGCGTTTCAGACCCTCAGCGCAAGAAATGACATTTATAAAGAGTCGTTCTTCCCCAGAACCATTAGAGATTGGAATGCCCTTCCCGATTCGATTATTTCGACAGCTGAAGGTGCTGATGATTGTGTAGCTAAATTTACCTCTTTGGTTAGAGCTAGGGACTAACTTCCCACATCACATGTCCTGGTGTATGAATGTCATTTGACGTGTCACCAGTAACAATTCTGATTCTGAATCTGATTCACATAAAGGCAATTATACTTTCAATGTTTCCGAAACATGATGAGTAGAGCAATTACCCTAATGATCATATTTATTGGGACAGTTAGGCTTCAGCAAACAATGCAGTCCCAGATCAAACTGCTCCTGAAGCAGGGTCTACACTGTTTGTCATTCCATCTCCACCTTTTGGACTCTTACCTGGATCGTGAAACAAATTTGTTAAAATTTTTAGGAGAATAGCTGCAAGTCATCAAGAACCTAAATGTTTAGGATTTTTAGGGTACTGCTCAATTTTCGCGACGCTTGGATTAAACGTTTAAGTACCTTCAAACCGCAATTACATAAAGAAAGGAAAGGTACATGTAAAATGTATAAACTTATAAGAAATATTAAGTTACTAGTATTACCGATTGGTAATTAAATAAAAATATCTTATTGAAAGTAATAATATTATAAATAATTGAACACGACAACAGCTTTTATTATCACAGGGTCTGTATTTGTTAATACAATTACTGTTACTGTTACTATGGAGTTCCACCCTTGGTAGGGTCACCGTATTATATACGTTCTCTTCATGAGTTAACCGACTTTACTATTACATAACGAGGCAGCATAATCCCAGACCGCATGTTGTAGAGGGCAGTACGACATAAAGTCCCTGGGCACTTAGGTTCATGTCCTCGCGGCAGATGTGATCACAAGTAGCCTTCCTAGTATCGTCAGCAACCACGAAACGAAAAGAATAAGTTTGGAATAATTTACTTAATGTTGGCGGCCATATATAAATTAAGTCAAATATCACCCTTATTTGTTAATCACGATCACAGCGGCACACTGTAATGACGGGAACACAATCACCATGAAGGTCTCCAAAAAAGTCTGTTCAACACGAAGGTCCTGTATATGTTGAGTCTCCAAGGAAAGTCGAATGGCTGCTACACAATTGTCCAGACACCAATGTACCGACTATCACGGGGTTACCCTACACCCTTGAATATTTATACAAATATACATATTAACCCTTATGAATGCTAGTGCATGACTGCCAAGACCTACATGAACCTGCTATACAGAAATTCTCAAGTACCGCATATTCATATGCTCAGGGATATACACGCGGTGCACACCCAGACCGGGCTGCTCTTATACAGGCAGGCCAATCAGGGTCCCCACCCCATGCCCCTCCTACTGGCAACAAGTGTGGACTCTGACCAGACCACTCCAAATGGAGCAGCCTGATCAGGACCCCACTGGTTGCCATAACCCCTCATTGCTTCACTCCTGTTACCAGGAGATAATCCACTGCACTTCTCTTTTATGGGATAGCTACAGCAGAATATAAGGGTGTCCAGATTATTGGACAGCATACACAAAACAACTGACCAATAAAATTAATGTATTATTAAGGTGTGTCTTTACAATCTCAACCTTTATCCTGCTGTAGGCGACAAGCCCCATCCCTGCAAACAGTGTAGATCAAGATCAGGTGGCTTCTGAAGAAGCCATCCGATCAGGATCCACACCGTCCGACACCCAGTCCATAAACACGCAGAAACAACCCGCACCAAACAACCCGACTGGCCCAAAACCAGAAACGGATGTGGCCCAATTGAATATACAGCAGGACAAAGGTTAAAAAAAATATTATTATTATTTAGATTCCACCCAACAGCTTAGTTCTCTTTAAGTGCAAGGCAAAGCAAAGATTTCTACTTAGCTTTTCCATCTCGCGATACAATCCAGCCTGAGGCTCCACACCAGCAGGTCCCCCAAGTACTGTACAGTCCAGGACGGCGCAGCACAGACCCTCGGTATCTCCCAGAATCTGGACAGCACCCCTCGGGACAGCCCGCAACAGCAACTGCTCAAACTCCCCAATATACCCAACTCTAACCGAATGCAGGCTAGGGCACTCAAGGAGAAAGTGAC
Organism: Lucinisca nassula; assembly: GCA_963580285.1. Lineage (NCBI taxonomy): Eukaryota > Metazoa > Mollusca > Bivalvia > Lucinida > Lucinidae > Lucinisca > Lucinisca nassula. The sequence goes on from CAUZLF010000639.1 coordinate 117,454, forward strand.
TCATGTCCTCGGGAGGGCGCTTACACAGAGGACAGGTTGAAGAAACCTCGGCCTTATTAAACTTTGCACGGTTTGACTGTAATACGTATGACCCTGTGAGCATTCGGACTTTAATCTGAGCACGGCGCACATCTCTGACACTATTACTAGTTGACGCCCAAGAATTATGTACTTGACCGATACCGCACGCGGCAATGTTGAGATACTTCAAACTTGATTTTTCATTCGCTTCAGACTGCCACTGACTTTTAATATACTGATCCACCCCCTTTTTGATTGCTTCCTTTAAGGTCCCCTTTGAGATAAAGGCATCCCTAATACAGAAAATATTAGGAAGACCATACTTGTGAAGGAGGGTATTACAATTACGTATTACCGATACGGCTGTGTTTATTTTCAAAATTACGGGCGAGGAAAATCTCAATGACTATAGTCTCAAAGTTAAGTTTAACATCCAGTACTCCAGGAAATGATACAAGAGCTATTTAACCTTCAATGGCTCTTCATATCCTATATGAAATGGGAGACTAAAATTTACTACCGGACGGCTAGCCATTCCCTAGCCATTCCGGTACCGGACGAGCAGACTCGTTGGCTGGTCGTCCGGTACCGGACGGGCAGACTCGTCGGCTGGTCGTCCGGTACCGGACGGCTAGCCACTGCCTATTTTTATGCCCCCCATTCAGAGGGCATATAGTATTTGCCCTGTCTGTCTGTTTGTTTGTTTGTTTATTTGTCTGTCTGTCTGTCTGTCTGTCCGTCACAAAAACTTTAACTTTGATCGTAACTTCAAAAGTATTTGACCTAGCCCTATGAAACTTCACACACTTATTCACCACCACAAGGGCTACATTCTGACCAAGGGCCATAACTCTGTTGACATTTTTGGCTGAATTATCTCCCCTTGCAAAAACTCAGAAATTCGCTCCCACGGGGTGGGGGATGCATTGGTCACCTACAGTGACAGCTCTTGTTTTAACTTTAAAATCAATCAAAATATATACACGCGATGGGCGCTTAAAACTGTAGATCGTTCGGCCTCCTTGAAGAGACTATTTACAGCTGGTTGATCTTCTTAGAAACTTTTTACAGTGGGTGGACACTGAATCTATATACATCCATCACATTTATGCATTCTTTCTGTGTGAAGCCTATAGCATAGCTCTGTTGTTACTTTCGAAATTGAATCAATATACTCCTTCTGAATCAGGTTTTCGTACCAAGTACAATCCAGGATCGATTTGACGATATTTAGTGTATTATTAAAAAGAGATTTCCACCGGTTTTCTCCTATATGAGATATTACTGTTGATTTGACTTCAAAATATAGCTGTCTCCTCTGTGTATACAATGATGGACATGTTAACAGCATGTGTGTACGTAATGTCTTCATTTTCAAGCCCGCAGCATCTACATAAAGCACTGACTACCGAACGACTAAATTTCTGCTTATTTATTTGGAGTAGGTAGGTACCAGTCAACATTCTACATTTGGTTATCCCTTTACGTACATCAGAAACCGTTGATTCCAGTGAAGACCAAACAGGATGTGTCTTACTAATACACAAGGAGTCAAGATTCAAATTTGCTAATGTTGATTTCTTATTAACGCCTTAACCCCAGAAGGAGACACAGACGAAGTATATTACATACACTTCAGTTTTGCAGGATGAAAGCCTATACAGTAAATCATGTATACTTTAACCTGCACAGGAGATTGCTCTCCCTGCACACTGGACCTCCACTTAAACTCCCGATCCGAAGCACGGTACATTTTATGGCATTCATCCCTTCAAAGGATGCCATTGGAGCGAGTTCGGACATCTATAGGAGGTCTCTAGCATCAGAGGCAAGTCAGAATCAGAATCGGAATTGTTACTGGTGTGTCAAATGACATTCATGCACCAGGACCTGTGATATGGGAAGTTAGTCCCTAGCTCTAACCAAAGAGGTAAACTTAGCTACACAATCCTCAGCACCTTTATAAATGTTAGTTCTTGCAGTAAGGGTCTGGGACGCCATTGGATGGTGCTTTATAAATGTTAGTTCTTGCAGTAAGGGTCATCTTTTAGCCTATTGGTCCAGAATATATTTTTGGCTGTTTTAACCTCTGATTTCCAATTATCTTTAGTTGTAAGTTCTTGTTTTAAGACTTTCAGAGAAGGTAACTGATACTGACACAAAACCTCTTGTACTCTTGCATAAAAACTCCGACTATTATCCAGATTAATGGCTATCTGTCGTTCGTTTAACTGCGATATAGTTTCATTTGTAGATGTAAGTAGATTGTACAAGAGGCTTAACTGGCGTTTGTGTAATTCTACTTCAATGGAAGAGCACCAAGTAGTAAATAAGTAGCACATGATGCAACTCTTCCTGGTAGGGACTGGAATATCTTAAGGTTGCCAAAGTGAAATTTTGAAAGCATACTAATGTGTTTTGTATTCATAGGTAAGACCTCCAGACCATACAAAAGTCTTGGTATTACATAACACTGGTAAATCTTGAAAGATAACATAGGATTTAGCCCAATTGATCCGTGAAGTACAGTATTCATTAGGGTATACATTGTTCTATGAGCTAAACTTAACCGTTCTTCAATGTTTATTGAATTTTCCTGTGATTCTGACCGCAAAATACCAAGATGAGTCGTGTTTGGTGATAATACAATTGACTTTTCGTCCATTTCCAAAAGGAAATATTTTTTACAACTGATTTATGCGAGTTCAGCATAACTGTTTTTGATTTATCTGGATGTATAGTAACTCTATCCTTTTTTGAGTGTCACTTGACCACATTCAGCATTAACTGTAGTTCCTTTTCACAATTGGAAAGCATGGTCAAATTATCGGCGCAGGTAGATATTTCTACCAACTGGTGCTGCTTCTGTTCTGCCAGACATGGATTGATGTATGTTTTGTAGAGAAATGGTAATAATATGTCAACCTTCCTTACACCCTGGTCAATGGTAAAACTATCACTTAATCCTCAAATCCATTTAACTTGAGATTTGAGTCCTGTATACATGTCATTTACAACACTTCATAGGGACGGGTGTACACATATTTCGTATAGTTTATCTAGCATAAAAGTAGGGTTCATAACGTCGAAGGCTTTTTGACTATCCGATGTCACAAGAAATAAAGGCGCCATAGAATTATATTTCATTTCAGCCCTTGCTTCCGAAATAATAAGAGCAGCCATCATTGGAGAAAGACCTTTGGTAAAACCAAACTGCAATGAAGTAGAAGTAAAACAAAGATCAGGAATTGATACAATTAACTTACTCCATCCATAAAAGACACCAAAGGGAAAGAAATACAAACATTTAGCGACCAGACCATAATGGAAACCTAAACAAAATTTTCAGATAATCGTGGGAATATGGTTATTTCGTAAAGCTTTCCCAGAACAGGAGTCCCTGTTATGCCCCTATAATAATTATTGTCCAACATTGACGGGTCCTTTGAATTTTCCAAACAGGAGTTAAACTGATCCGGAACACTCTTTTCAGTCAATATTTGTTTGAAAATAGCTGTTATCTCAGAGATGAGAGATTTTCCAGCATATGTTCTGCCGTGAGGCCTAGTTCATCAGGAACCTTTTTCGTATTAAGCTTAGATATTGCCTTTGATATTTCCTCCTCTAATATCAGATCAGGGGTTGAGTTGCTTTCAGTGCATATCTCTGAGATCAATTTATGTCTCACTGTACATAGTTCTAAAAAGGCCGAATCATATCCTTTATCTTTTGGAACCGAGAGATCCTCAAAATATTGAGCAAATACTTTTCTTTGTTCCTCTGGGGAGGTGACGTCCTTCCGTTCATAAGAAATGGAAGACGTAGCATTATCAATAGACCTCTATTGCGACGTATAAGCTGATAAATTTTTTTTCGGATGTAGTAGGATTAGCTATCAGATCATTATAAAAAGTAGAAGAAAAACAAAGATCAGGAATCGATACAATTAACTTACTCCACCCATCAAAGACACCAAAAGGGAAAGAAACACAAACATTAAGCGACCAGACCATAATGGAAACCTAAACAAAGGAAGGCCATAATGACAGTTACTTTCCCACAAAATGGCCATATGGCCATCCAAAATAAAAAGACACAAGTGATACACACAGTAAGTAACAACAACACAATAAATAAACCGCCACAGAAGAACCGCCTTGGAACGGTCAGTGGAATGATTTCCACTGGGGGGCTTAAATCGATTTTATATCCTCAAATTTCTCCTTTCTAAGTTGTTTCCTAAGCTCCCCTTTTGCTTTGATGTTGTCCCTTTTAAGCCTATCATCTGATCTATCAGATCCTATCCATAGTTTATTATGTCTCCCCCGAATTTTTTTTTTCGGAGAGACATATTGTTTTTCCCCGGGCGTCTGTCTGTCTGTCTGCCGTCTGTCCGTCTGTCACACATTCGTGTCCGCTCTATAACTTGAAAACCGTTAGAGCTATCTTCACTAAACTTCATATAAATATTAATCAGCATTAGACGACGTGCAGTGCGCAATAACTATAACTCTCGCATTTATACTTTTTGAATTATCTCCCTTGGAAAATTGTCGGTATGTATATATGCATGGGCAAATCGTGTCCGGTCAATAACTTTCTTTTTTTCAGGTGGATTTTAAAATTACTTGGCAGAAATATTAACAACCATAAGACGATGTGTGGTGCGCATGAGGCAGGTCGGTACCTCAAAGGTCAAGGTCATACTTAAAGGTCAAAGGTAAAAAAATGGGAATTTTTCGTGTTTGGTCAATAACTTTCTTATTTTGAGATCGATTTTAAAATTACTCGGCAGAAATATTAACAACCATGAGACGATGTGTGGTGCGCATGAGGTAGGTCAGTACCTCAAAGGTCAAGGTCATACTTATAGGTCAAAGGTAAAAAAAGGGGCCTTTTATTCTTGTTTGGTCAATAACTTTCTTATTTTGAGGTGGATTTTGAAATAACCTGGCAGAAATGTTAACCAATATAAGACGATGTGTTGCGTGCATGATACAGGCTGGTACCTCAAAGGTCGAGGTCATACTTAGAGGTCAAAGGTAAAAAAAGGGGCCTTTTTCGGGTTTTGTCAATAACTTGCTTATTTTTAGATAGAATTTGAAGTTACTTGGCAAAAATGTTAACGATCATGAGGCGATGTGTTGCATGCATGATTTGGTTTGGTACCTTAATGTCAAGGTCATACATAGAGGTCAAAGGTCAAAAAGGGGCCTTTTTTCGTGTTTGGTCAATAACTTTCTTATTTTTAGATGGATTTTGAAATTGCTTGGCAGAAATGTTAACCACCATGAAATGATGTGTTGCATGCATGACCCAATTTGGTACCTGAAAGGTCAAGGTCATACATAGAGGTTTAAGGTAAAAAAGGGGCTTTTTTGTGTTCTGTCAATAACTTTCTTATTTTTAGATGGATTTTGAAATTACTTGGCAGAAATGTGAACCACCATGAGACGATGTGTTGCGTGCATGACCAAAGTTGGTATTTCAAATGTCAAGGTAATACTAAGAGGTCAAAGGACAAAAAGTGGCCTTTTTTAGTGTTCAGTCAATAACTTTATTATTCCTAGATAGATTGTGAAATTACTTGGCAGAAATGTTAACCATCATGAGACGATGTGGTGCACGCTAGACCCAGGTCGATACCTCCAAGATAAAGGTCATACTAAGAGGTCAGAGGTAAAAAATGTTTGTTTATTTTTTGTGTCCAGTCAATAACTTTTTTATTTCTGGATGGACTTTATAAAGTAATCATGCAGAAATGTGCACCGTCATTAGACCATGAGTCATGTGCAAGACCAAGGTCCATACCTCCAATGTCAAGGTCATACCTAGAGGTCAAAGGTAAAAAAAGGACAGTCAATAACTTCCTTATTCTTTGATGGATTATGAAAGTGCTTGGCAGAAATGTTAACCATAATGAGACGATGTTTTGTACCTCAAAGGTCAAGGCCATACTTAGAGGTCAAAGGTAAAAAGGGGCTTTTTGTGTACGGCCAATACCTTTTTATTTTTCTATGAACATTTTTAAAGTTACTTTGCAGAAATGTTCATTTTCATTAGATGATGTGGAGCACACAAGACCCAGCTCAATACCTCCAATGCCAAGGTTATACTTAGAGGTCAAAAACGGGGGAGACATCTAAGTTTTTGTAAAAAAAAACAAATTCTAGTTTATATGCCTGTTTACAGTTTTTAAGAAGGTCGCTAACTTTGGATGATGCTTTCCACGATGACCCTTTTAATTTGAGAATTTTTGCAGGTACAGCGGCCTCTGCAGCTGTATGTAACATGTTACTGAAATTTCCAAGTCTTTTTTCCATGGTATTGGAATTCTGGTTATTATTAACATTTCTTAATTCATTTTCAAGGTTTGATTGATACTTTTGTTTATCTATCTTGTTCCACTGGTGGTGTTTTACAGCTGTGTTCCTTTTAATTTTACCCACTGACCCGATTTCCGGGGACTGTGCCATTGAGACGGCTGTGACGTGTACATGACTCGACAGGTTAGACGAGTCCCTTTCATGAACCCTATATTGTTTTAGATGGTTTCTATCAGACGTTAGAATGTAGTCTATCTGCGAACTAGAGTTTCCGGCATGGTGATAAAAGTTTGTTTATCTGAAACTTGTAGAAATAGTTCATGTTCTTTCACAAACTCTAGTAAGAGCATATCATGCTTATTGTATGGTCTCGGCTGTAAGGGGGTTCCATTGAAGTCACCAGCTATAATAACCTTATGTGAAGGTCTATATTGAATTAACATTTGGTGTAGAATGTCCAAACACTCGGCGTATTCAATGTGAGACTTTGAAGAGCTATTATTTGTTGGAAGATAGACATTTATAACCAAGATTTTCATGTTGCATGAGATTTCTATAGCCACAATTCTTTCATTTCCATAGTCATATTTTTTGATTCTGTTAGACCATTTGTTTGGCCATAAAATCGATACTCCGCCGTTTTGAACTTGTAAACAGCAATCAAATTATTTTTGTTACGGTTTGTCTTCGCTTATATTATTTTATTTTGGATAGACTATCGGCCATTTTGTGGCAAAGTAACTGTCTTTTTGGCTTTCCGCTATTTATGTTTCCATTAGGGTCCGTTGTTTCATGTTTGTGTTTCTTTCCCTTTGGTGTCTCTGATGGGAGCTGTGGGTTAATTGTGTGGATTTCTGGTCATTGCCTCCCCTTCTATGTTGTTCCCCCAATTAGGCACTGTAGAAAGCACCATTCAATGGCGTTCCAGACCCCTACTGCAAGAACTAACATTTATAAAGGTGCTGAGGGTTGTATAGCTAAGTTTACCTCTTGGTTAGAGCTAGGGACTAACTTCCCATATCACAGGTCCTGGTGTATGAATGTCATTTGACGTGTCACCAGTAACAATTCTGATTTGCCTCTGATGCTAGAGACACCCTATAGGTGTCCGAACTCGCTCCAATGGCATCATTTGCAGGGATGAATGTCATAAAATGTACCGTCCTTCGGATTAAGTGGAGGTCCAGTGTGCAGGGAGAGCAATCCCCTGTGCAGGTTAAAGTATACATGCTTTACTGTGTAGGCTTTCATCCTGCAAAACTGAAGTGTATGTAATATACATCGTCTGTGTCTCCTCCTGGGGTTAAGGCGAAATTGGGAGAAAGAAAGGAGACCCACAGAAGAATGGTAAAGTTAAAATTTGGGAGTAGATTACCATGCATAAGCTTATATAAGCCTATCTGTCATCTAATCCAGTACTTTCTTTCTTTCTTTCTTTCTACCAATTTCGCCTTAACCCAAAGAGGGGACACACACGGAGTATAATACACTCCAGTAATCATATATTTACGGTAGGGGTCTTTAACCTGCACAGAGGGTTGCTCTCCCCATAGGGATAGCATTTGAGGCAAGTGCACTATCCACTGAGTTATCACGATCAATGCGATTGACGTATATGGTTGTATATGATAACTAATAAACTATTGTTTAAACTATTTTTTTATTTAAGAAAGAAGCATTTGAGATCATCTCACTTAGGGAAAATGGGATTTTGAAAACCAGGCACAACTATATGTATTAACAATTTCAATCAGCGTTTACGCGTGAAACTGACAGTGAGCTACCCTCAAAAGGTAAAAGCCAATTCCCCTCCATGGGGGACATTACAGTTGACCCCAAGGGGGTCGTCATACTATAGGATAAGATCAACATACTCAAGGTATCTGGGCCTGATGGCCTGAATGCCAGGGTACTTAAGGAATGTAGTGCTGAAATATCACCTCCGTTGGCTTTTATCTCCAATGAATAATTTGCTCGGGGCACGGAACCAGATGACTGGCGACAAAAAATGTTACTCTGGTCTAAAGTTTATGAAAGGAGAAAAATATGATGCACCAAAATACACATCGGTTTCACTCACGTGCATCTGTTGCTATATTAGGAAGCAACATAAACAATCACCTAGCCTTTGAAAGCATTCTTGATGACAACATGGTTTCCGAAGTCGAAGGTCTTGCGAAACTCAACTAGTTAAATTCTACCATGACATTGTGAACAATCTGAATCGGACCATTAACCGTGGCCACAAAAACACTGACCTAATTAGATATACTCGTATGAACTTTTCCAAGGCCTTCGACAAGGTACATCACAGGAGGCCATTGTATAAATTGAATTGCTATGGGATAAGAGAATACACACTCAGGTGGATTAGACGGCGCTCACAAGAAGTTGTACTTGATGGCCCAGCATCTAATCCAGCCCTTTTTTATCTGGTGTCCCCCAAGATTCGGTACTTGGACCGGTCCTTTTTTGATACTTATTAAAGACCTTCCTGACAATATCAGGTCATGCGCCCGTTTGTTTGCTGATGTACTAAATATACTCCTTCTGACTGCCTTATTTTACAAGATGGCATGGATAGCCTAGCACGTCGGGAGGCGAATGGCTGATGAAGTTCAATGTGGCCAAATGTCATTCAATGAGGGTGTCACGGCACCTTCCGGGCAATCAGAATAAGTTTGACTACTCATTACACCAGCATACAATGGAGCAGGTTCAATCCTCTAAATATCTTGATAGGTATCACCATCACTGACGATCTCGACTGGGGTCAGCATATTTCTGAGATTACATCCAAAGCAACTAGGACATTTGCTCCTAGCATACAAAACATTCGTTCGACCTCAGCTTGAGTATGCAGGACACTGTGTGGTCTGTAGATTGTATGTAAAGTACACCGTTGAGCGAAGGTAGTATTTGAAGAAATGTATATGAATACACTGAATAAATGCATCATGACAAGCACACTTAAAACGTAAATGCTTAAACTAAATAAATTATGATTCTAATTACCCATAAAATAAACTGTTGGTATGCATGCATCCAATAAGGTGCATTGCAGTTAGAATGTCGAAATTTCCAAACTCACATGTAACGTAAGCACACACACACACACACACACACACACACACACACACACACACACACACACACACACACACACACACACACACACACACACACACACGCACTCGCGCCCGCACGCACGCACGCACACCTGTTTCACCACATTTTCGCCTGCAATAACCTGTTTCTAATTTTGCCGCCTCGCGCCGGACAGCAATTGTCTAAAATATTGGAATACGTATACAGGGATGGGGAATCCAGGTAGGTGGGTTCCAGATTCCAGCTAGGTGGGTTCCAAGTTGCCAGTGTTGATTTACTTGAACTTTGTCTTGTTTGTGCAGCATAGCATCACACTGCTATAATACATGTGTATAAAATGGTGTCTTTAATTGAACCAACAGGCACATGTCGCTAGGCCAACGTCAAATCAACGTCGGTGCACCGACGTAGATGTGACGTTGCACAAACGTTATGACGTTGCGCCGACGTTGATGTGACATCACAATTACGCCATGTGTATATGCTGGGAAATGTGTGATATTTTTAGTGAGGGTTTATCATGTAACGTCGCTGTTATCTAATGGACAACATCATGTCATGAAAATGATGTGTCCATACATATACTAACACATGAGAATTGCTGGGTGGAGTTATTTAACCTTGTCTCTCCATTCCACTGCTGCAGCAGTATCATAAATAACAACAAGAACAAAATGACCCCATGGAGATTCCATAGCTCAACAGTGAATCATGACACCACATGGTATATTAGAACAACTACATTGAGTCTTCGATGGATCAAACACCGACCACTTTTATACAACAATACGACAATTTTTTTACTACCGTCCATCGGGGCTTGGAGAAATAGATTGGGCTGCATGATGCTTCCACGCGGAGCTGAATCCGACCGCAAAATGTGAACTGGTAAACCGTTTAGCCCAGGCAAAGCGGTGTGAGTCGTATCGTCTCTGCAAACCCTACTGAATTGTTTGGACTGTAGGGCTTGAGATGTCATTTCATCTCAAAGTCTGGTAAAAGTCCCAAAATGACATACATAGTTTTGATAGGAACGCAAAACCAAAAAATATCAGAGTTGTTTCGAATTCGTTCTCTAGTCCTTAAGAGTTTCCTATAATTGCCAATGTTAACATATTTGGACAAAAGCAGTGAAGACAGACTCCTTTGATGGTGTTTCTTGATTTGTGATATTTTTCTCATTTTATTAAGGAAAATCGAAAAAGTATCACTATATTGTCTGCGCATGTTATATTCTTCAAGGCCCAGTTGTTCAAAACTAACGATGTCATTAGTCAACCCATCGTTAAAACCTTGATCATTTAATATGGAACACATGCTTATATTTTTGCTGAAAAAAATTTGAGCAGCTTTTGCAAATGCAAAAGCTGTTCACTTTTTTTTTTTCAGCAAACCTAACACTATATCGGATATTGTACTTGTTAGGGCAGTTATCAATTCGACCATTAACGAGATCGTTAAGCTAACATTGATTCGATAACCCCCGCCCATCGGGGCTTGAAGAAATAGATGGGCTGCATGATGCTTCCACGCAGAGCTGAAACCGACCCGCACACGAGTACTGGTAAACCGCTTAAAGGATCTAAGACTGCCCAGGCAATGCGGTGCGAGTCGGCCCGTCCATGCTTATAAACCCTATTGGTTTCATTGGGCGGCAGGGCTTGAGATGCCCTGTCATCTCAATGTCGGGTAAAAGTCCCACAAAATTGGAAGCAACGTCTCCAAAATGACCTTTACAGTGTTGACAGGGACGTTAAACCTCAAATCAAACAAAATCAAACAAACATTGATTCGAACAACTGACACCAGAGCGTTACCTGATTACGACATAGGAAACGTGACTTTGCGGTATGATTGGTACTCGAAGGCTCGAACAACCACTGTCTCGAAGAATGTTTCATGGTCCCAAAGGTGCTTGAGCTATTGGAGTTCGACTGCGTGTACAAATATAAGCAATCATGGACTCAACAACATCTGATGCCAGGGCATTTAGTTCATGGGATAATAACATTTCACCGTCAAGTTCACAGAGGATCGAACCCAGCTGGAAGTTTTACACACTTTGATAATCTTATCTTATTTCTTAATTGATTGATTGATTCATTGATTAATCGATTGACTGATTGATTATTTTACTCGTTTTTCTTTTCTGCTTTATCCTATCTTTCCTTTTTCTAAAGCCCCATCCTTTGTGAGACGGCTTGTTTTCATTGCAGTGATATTTGATATCTTGGTCACTTCGGTTGCTTGAGGACTCGGCCGTTGAGTGATCGGCTGTAAGTTAATGTCGGGGCCTTGGCCCCGCCCATCGGAGCTTGGAGAAACAGACTGGGCTGCATGATGTTTCCACGCAGAGCTGAAACCAACTGCACATAAGTAGAAGTAAACCGCTTAGGAGGTCTAAACTTGCCCACGAAAAGTGTTACGAGTCGAACCGGTCATGCATATAAACCCTATTGGTTTCATTGGACGGCATGGCTTGAGATGTAATTTCATCTCAAAGTCGGATAAACGTCCCACAAAATGGAAGCAAAGTCCACAGGATGACCTAATTAGTGCTGATGGGGCTATTAAACCTCAATCGGGGGCTAGGTGAGAGCAAGGTGTGTGTGTGTGTGTGTGTGTGTGTGTGTGTGTGTGTGTGTGTGTGTGTGTGTGTCATATTTCTAGTGATATTGTTTCTTACTTATGCTGCATACATAGATTGTGGGTGCTCGTTAGTCCATTAATAGATACATGTAGACAGGAGTTTAACCCTTATCCCGTTGGATAATTTATTTAGCCACACCCATTTCTAACTGTGAACCCATCAGAGTACTTGATGTAATTTATTCCTTCAAATTCACTAAATGAATGTCAAACAGTGTAGATCCTGATCAGGTGGCTATCTGATCTTGATCTACACTGTTTGCAAAGTTGGGGTTTGTCGTGGACACCAGGATAAGGGTTAAAGCGTATCCTATAATGTTATGTACATATTCTGTCGGCCTATGGCGCTTTTACAACACAGAAGCTTTATTTGACTTTAATGGTAGCGCAAGTCAGTCAAAAGGTTGTACTTGAAAGAAGAAAAAGATTTGTTGACAAAAGTTTGTCACGCGCATTATTTATTGCATTTCTTCTTCAGAATCAAGACTTGAAAATGGCTAGTTATAGCTCTAAACTACAATGAATCTTCTGTTCAGATTTCAAAGGCTTACTAGAATTTACCTTGCTCTGATCTTCAACAAATGTATTACGTAAACACTTCTATACAAATACATTGTAAACTTTACCCCGAAAAAAACGAAAATTTTAAGACGAAAAATTGTGATATTTTTCGTTTTTCTGCTATTTTAGAGCAGAAATAAGAAAAATAAGGTTTCTTATTTCTGCTCAAAATATAGATTGTGGTACTCGTTAGAACCGCCTCATCGAGGCGGTTCTAACAACTACCCACAATCTATATTTTAGAGCAGAAATAAGAAAAATAAGGTATACCCCTGTAAACACCAGTTTTACTATATAAAATTGGGCTTCAAGGGGGTCAAAATTATATAGGCGTGTTTTCATGATGGGCGACAAAGAGGCTACAGTGTTTGTTTCATGCGGAGAAAAAAATCGAGGCCTCAAATGTTTTCGCTCATTGGTAATTATCAATTATCGTGTCATTTACTTTCGTCAAGATTGATAAGTATTTCTGATTTAATGGGTTAGAGCCGCGCACACACACACACACACACACACACACACAAACCCACGCACGCACGCACGCACGCACACACACACACACACACACAGAAATCAGTGCAGTCAGCTAACCATGAAGGAATATAATTAGAATGAGAGGTTGATAATGAAAGGCTATGTGCAATGGAACTCCGTTTACAGTTGGAAAGATTTCTGCCTCCAGCAAGTTTTTCTAAAATAGCCGCAGTGACCTTTACCTTGAACACAGGACCCTGAAAGTCAAACTTGCTCGAGATATTATCATACCAAACATTTGTGTGAAGTTATATAAAAATCCATCAGCAAATGACGACGCTAGAGCGATGACAAAGTTTTTTCTGAAAATAGCAGCAGTGACCTTGAGCCCAGGACCCCGAAAGTCAAACTTGCTCGAGAAATTATCATACCCAACATTTGTGTGACATTATATTAAAATCCATCAATAAATGTAGGCACTAGAACGATGACAAAGTTTTTTTTCTAAAAATAGCCACAGTGACCTTTACCTTGAGCCCAGGATCCTGATTGTCGAACTTGCTTGAGATATTATTATACCCAACATTTATGTGAAGTTATATTAAAATCCATCAGCAAATGACGACGCTAGAGCGATGAAAAATGCAGTGAATTTGACCTTGAGCCCAGAACCCTGAAAGTCAAACTTTCTCGAGATATTATCATACCCAACATTTGTGTGAAATTATATTAAAATCCATTAATAAATGTAGGCACTAGAGCGATGACAATGTTGTTTTTTTTTCTTCTAAAAATAACCACAGTGACCTTGACCTTGACCCCAGGATCCTGAAAGTTGAACTTGCTCGAGATATTATTATACCCAACGTTTGTATGTCATATTAAAATCCATCAGCAAATGACGACGCTAGAGCGATGACAATTGTTTTCTAAAAATAGCCACAGTGACCTTCACATTGAGCCCAGGACCCTGAAAGTTGAATTTTCTCGAGATATTATCAAACTCAACATTTGTGTGAAATTATATTAAAATCCATCAATAAATGTAGGCACTAGAGCGAAAACAAAGTTTTTTTTATATAAAAATAGCCACAGTGACCTTGACCTTTAGCCCAGGACCCTGTAAGTCGCACATGCTCAAGATATTATCATACCCAACATTTGTGTGATGTTATATTAAAATCCATCAATAAATGTAGGCACCAGAGTGATGACAAAGTTTTTCTAAAAATAGCCACAGTGACATTAAACTGCAGCTTTAAACAAAGTACGATAACTCTGTGACAAATCATCTAACCAGAAAGCACGGATAATATGCGCATCCCCTATTACTGCTTAAGATTCCATTGAAGTTTCTTTGAATTTCTGCAAGTAGTTGCTGAGAATTCGCGTGGACACGAACAGTACCCTATATATTCATGCAGAATTCATCAAAGGGCCATAACTGTTGGAAAAAGCATCGAACCAAAACACGCAGGTGATATGCGCATCCACCTTCGATACTAGATATTCCAATGAAGTTTCTTTGAAATCCGACCAGTAGTTTCTGAGAATTCGTGTGGACAAGAGCGGGACGGACGCATGGACGAAGCGGCGACTATGTGCTCCCCCGAAATTCTTCGGGGAAAATACAAACGAGAAAATAGGCCGTCCACCCCTTATATGACAAATGGTCTTGTCCAACATATAGCAATGGAAGAGTCCACTAGTATACAATGGGTTAAACTAACACAACAGTGAAACATAGTGCATTCAACACTCATATTTGAGCCGGGGCACAGCATTTCCTACAACGTACATGTGCGCCCAGAGAAGAATCAGGTCAGCCTGCGCACCCTTATAGTCTAACCAGAGACTTCTCTTGCGACATGAAGGAGCAATGGGCCTAAAGCTATCCTTAGAGCGCACAACGAAGACTCTGGTCAGACTGCGGATGCGCAGGCTGATCTGAGTCTTCGTTGGGCGCACATGTCTTATTGTAGGCTTTGTCATGTGCTGGCCCATTTTTTGATGCACTTTGTCATATTTTTCAATGAAGCGGTTCTAACAAGCACCACAGTGAAGTTTGGATAAGGAATGAGAAGAATAATATTAACCTTATATCTCTGAAAATGTGCCGTAAGTGGATATTGTAGCGTAAGCCGGGTCTTCTACGAAGTCAAGCAATGCAGTCGTTCATCCAGGTATTAATCGCTACTTCACGAAAAAGCCAACCACTCTGAAGTGGTAATTTCAATAACCGTTACATTTCACCCATCTCATCTCCTGACTTCGGCCATACATGTCCACTGGGCAAACCCAGAGGCCGAGTCTATGCAACAAACCAGCGGCACTGTTTTCACCCGACCGCTGTCACCAATGTAGCGCAAACCGGGTCGTCCACGAAGTCTCTCTGTTGCACTCAAAGACCGGCTCCTAAAAAATCGTTAGAATTTTAACTATTGGTTACAGCGATATTTTCGATTCGTAAGTTATTGCAAGTGTAATTGTCCCCACTAAAGGTCAGGTAAGGTGGGCAGGGTCGTAAACATCCTTTTCTTTTTATCTATCTTTGGACTGGCAGGCAGTCGAAAGGTCAGTAGTGTAGGGACAATAAATAAAATCAACACTTTTTCACCCACTATAGATGACCTATCTCGTTAAAGTCATTTCTGTTAACCTTAAAATGATTTGTGAGTGTTCCAAGGTGTGAAAATACATTAAAACTGATCGACAATGATAAGGACATATGCTTACGCACCAGGAAGCCTCTTTTCTTATTGTCATTTTAAGTGATGTCGGATGTCGCGTCTGAGAGTTTCATACAATGTTACGGTCGACCTCACAACGCATGTTTACGTACCCGACACGCATGACAGAATTAGCCTCCCTACGTTATTATCTCCCCTTCGGTTCGCACATATGTTGTAGCCACCTAGCGAAGACATTAACGACAAGGAAGTGAAATGGGTTTGCTTTTCATAATAGCAGAATTTTGGGTCCATTGTATCGTTACAGTTTTCTTAAGACCTAAACAAATAACTGTGTTTACGCTAACACGACCGACCCGGATTTTGTGTGCCGACCCTGCAATTTTTATGATCATCCAGAAAAAAAAAAAAAGATTTTCTTACCTACCGACCTTAATATTTTTTAGCACTTTTGATAAATAGAGGATCTTACATGAGTGATTAGGTATTATTGAATTCATTAAACGAGTTGAGGAAAAGGGATAAAATGCGAGGCTTTGCCGAGCATTTTATCCCTTTTCCTCAACGCGTTTAATAAATTCAATAATACATGAGCACGAATGCAAGATTCTATTTATCATATGACATTTAAGACGCATTTTATTCACGATTGTTTACAAAAATGTCAATTATCCGCCGTTAGTAAACGCGACGTCGTTAAGGACGTCGTACATATAACGTTACGGGACGTATCTAGCTAATTTGCATATTTAATCCACTAGTGGATTATCGAAAATATTACATGGCGTTATTACACTCTCAGACGCGACGTCATATGATAACGTTTCATAAAACTGTCAAAAAAAAAAAAAAAAAAAGAAGTAAAATCCTGTTCTTTTGCTTTCTTGATGCTCTGAACCTCATTATTTGAATGTTTTTTTGGTAATATGGCTGGAATTAAGCCCTTTTAAACATTTTTTGCTCTTTTTTCCATCAAATAAAAGTTGACAAAAAATAAAAAGTTTAATCCACCTACCAACCCTATTTTTGTCGGCATGTTAGCGGAAATACAGCTATGTTTTTAGGCCAAAATATATTAAAACCCCCCGTTTGAAAGTTGAAACTGTAGTTTAAAGAATGCTTTGAAAACATAGTTTGAAGTTTCTAAACCCTATAGTTTGAACACTTTAAACCGGGGTTTCAAGTTCAAACCAGAGTTTGAAGATTTATTGTGCAATTTGCTCGCCCTGTTTATCAATCGACCCAAAGTAATATACACAATAGAGCTTTTGCTGCTGATTTCTCTGTGACTATCACTAACAAATAATGTTAAACCTCGCGTAAATTAAAAATAACCTGACCGCAATGAAAATAAAACAGCCCAAAGTACCGGAATGTGTGTTCCTTGAAGTGGGTGACATATATATGCCTGGGGTCCGAAGCTAGGACGCATTTTTACCTTGTCAGCCAAATAGCTAAAATTGTTGGAGCAAGAGTCTTGAAACTTGGTAAATAGATTTGTGGTGATGAGAGAAGATGGCCCGATTAACTTGTGAATAAATTTTGAATCATATTTCATGAGTTTTTGCCTTTTGTTAAGTCAGGCATTTGTACCTTGTCAGCAAAATATCCCGAAAAGTATTAAATATAGAGTATTGAAACTTTATGGATTGATTGGGGACGATGATTAGATGACAAGATTAACTTTTGAATGAATTCTGAAAAATATTTTTCTTTATCTATGAACTTTGTAAATTTTGGCCATTTTTAGCCCGTCTGTTTTTCGAAGAAAAACTTTCGAGCTATTGTCATCACTCGAGCGTCTGCGTTGGCGTCGTAGTTGTTCCAAAAAAACTTCACCTTGGCAATAACTTTGAAAGTATTAGACCTAGCCTATTGAAACTTCATACACATACTCATCATGACAAGACTTACATTCTGACAAAGGGCAATAACTATAGTGTTGATTATGACTGAATTGTCTCCCCTTTTCCGATTTTTTTTTTGAAACACTTTTTTTACTCTCATTCGAATACTGTTCGAAACAGAACCTTCAAACTTCACATGGATGTTTCTTAAGACAAGACCTTTTCAGTGATGTCAATTTTTTTTGACCTGCAACCTTGACCTTTGAACTTTGACCTATTTGACAAAAATAATCCAAAACCTTAACCTTGACGATATTTCCAAAAATGTTTGGCCTACCTTTATGAAACTTCATACACATACTCACCCTGACAAGAGCTACATTCTGACAAAGGGCCATATCTACGTTGTTGATTATGACGGAATTATCTCCCCTTTCCGATTTTATTTTCTGAAACACATTTTTACTCTCCTTCGAATACTGTTTGTAACAGAGCCTTCAAACTTCACATGCATGTTCCTTGGGACAAGCCATTTCAGTGATACCAACCTTTTTGACCTGTGACCTTAACCTTTAAACTTTGACCTAATTTACAAAAAAAAAAATAAGCAAAAACTTAACCTTGACCATATTTCCAAAAATATTTGGCCTACCTTTATGAAACTTCATACACATAATCACCATGACAAGAGCTACATGTACATTCTGACAAAGTGCCATAACTATATTGCTGATTATGGCTGAATTATCTCCCCTTTTCTAAGCGCACGTGTGGTAATTAGGGTGAATAAGGTATATTTTGACAAAGTCCAATAACTCTATCATGCAAATCGACTGATTTGTCTCTGTGACATGCAAAAACAGACGAGCATGGCGCCGCTTGAGGTGCTCTTGTAATCTTGGATGTTGACAGCTCAAAAACTATTTAGATCATTGCCTTGAAACGTGATAGGCTGATGGGAAATGATAAGGAGATGACCTTATTGATTTTTTAACCCTTGTCCTGCTGAATATTTATATAAGCCACACCCACTACCAATTATCAACCAATCCAATAACTTGATGCAAATTATTGCAACAAATTCACAATCTGAATGGCAAACAATGTAGATCCTGATCAGATGGCTTCGTCAGAAGCCATCTGATCTGGATCTACATTGTTTCAAAGATAAGGCATATCCGGGATTAGCAGGACAAGGGTTAAAAGAAGTATGATGTTTTTCCTACAGCTGGTCCTTTAAATTTTTCAGCATTTCATCCTTGTATGTCAGATCAGAGGCAAGCAGGTTTAGGGTCAAGACTCTAGGGGCATAGTGCTTCATAAATATCAGCTCCAGTTCAATAGTTCTTTCATCCTTCTTTTTTTCCATAATAGCCAGTCAAAGAATTCTCATTAACGATAAAAGCTACTGAGAAGTACAAGTTTGAAGTATGTGCAATGCTTGTGACTTATACGCGTATTATGCAAAAGACAATAGGTGTTTTTGTAAAAATTCGCAAAAGTGGAAGGTATAGTCAGGTACTCTGACATTTCTAGTTTAAAATCATATATCGGTTGAAACCTTATCCTTTAAATGCCGACAAATTTACTGTACAGTTCAATTCCTATAGGAAACCACCCTTGGTGGGTTTTAAGACCTCTTTTGAATAGTGAAATATGCATAGTAGTCGCAGGGTAGTTCAGGAGTTATGAATATACGGCTCGTATGTCCAATTTGCGGAATCCACAAGAAGATTCGGCAGTGCCTTTCGCTTGCTTTTGGCCATACACACCGTACCTTAATGGAATCCCAAAGGTAGGTGCAAACGACAGCTCCACCTTGTTAATCTTAACTGCGTCTCCTTTTTAGCTCACCGAAGGCTCAGGACCAGCTTATAGGACAGGCAGTGGTCCGGCGTCCGTCGTCGACTGCGTCTGCGTCGTCAACATTTTCAAAGATCTTCTCCTCTGAAACCACTAGGCCGATTGAAGTCAAATTTCATATGGAGCATTGATACAACGATGGGGGAATGCGGTGTCCTGGTCATGTGACCAAGGTGGCAGCAATGCCCATATAAGGTGAAACCCCCTAAAATCTTTTTCCCCAGACCCACCATGCCGTTTGTCATGAAGTTTGGTATGTAGCATTGGGGACTTGAGCCAATAAATAGTCTTTTCAAATAATGGCCCTTGGATGACCTTGACCTTGACCTTGACCGCGAAGGTCAAAAAGGCTTCTGTATGGGAAAAAGTAAAAACTAAGTATTTTTGTTCAGAAATTATTGTAGCCTGTTATCAGAAAATTGGTAGATGCAATAGGCTAAATGAGTGCATGAAAGTACATGAGTATTCAACGTCAAGATCATTCCTTTACCTTGGCACAAGGTTATTCAGATATAAATATTAAACCGATGGATGGGCCATGTGTAAGCAAATTTCACGAGGTAGCTTTGAGAAACAAGGCATCACGTGAACAATTCCGTAAAATGAACACCCCTTACACCCCACTTTGTATGGAGAAAACTGGGATTTACGGGGGTAAACATTATTTTCCTTATTTTTACTCCAAGACATAGGTTGTAGGTACTCGTTAGAACCGCCTAAATGAGGCGGTTCTAACGAGCACGAGCACCCACAACCTGTGTTTTGCAATATAAATAAGAAAGATATCATTGATTTTCATACGAAAAGTAGCCATTTTGGAGATGTGAAAAAAATGTGTGTTACCGTAATGAAAATGAAAAATGAATAGTATCAGTTTGATCACATGACCATGCCCATATAGGGGTAAACCCTTCAAAAATCTTCTTCTCCAGATCCATAGAAGGCCAGTCGTTGTGAAACTTGGTATGGAGCATTGGGGACTCAAGCTAATCATAGTTTGTTCAAATGATGACCCCTGCATGACTTTGGCCTATTTTACGCCAAGATCCAATTTGGTCACATACGCCTTTGTATGGGGTATTAGTAAAAACTAAGTATTTTTCATAAATTATTGCAGCCTGTGCTCTAAAAATGGGTAGATGCAGTACGATAAATTAGTAGATGAAACTGCATATGTACTCAATGTTAAGGTCATTTCTTATGTCTTTGCCAAAGGTAAATCAGATACCATAATTAAAACTTAATTTTCTCAGAAACCACTGGTCTGTATGCAACCAAATTTAGTTTATACTAATTTATTTTAGTTCGATTGCGATGAAAGCTTTAAGCTTATTG
The DNA here is from genome assembly GCA_963580285.1 of Lucinisca nassula. Lineage (NCBI taxonomy): Eukaryota > Metazoa > Mollusca > Bivalvia > Lucinida > Lucinidae > Lucinisca > Lucinisca nassula. Next base: position 138,328 of record CAUZLF010000639.1, read on the forward strand.
AATCGCTCTCGAACACTCATTCCAGGTGTTTTCACGCGCGCGCGAGAGAGAGGCAGTGGCTTTTACACCGCTGCTACCCATTTACACCTGGGTAGAGTGGGGCAGTGTCATTACGTGTCTTGCCCAAGGACACACCTCGATACCGGTGGCGGATTCGAACGCACAACCTCTCGATCATGAGTCGAACGCGCTAACCACTGCGCTATCGAGGCTGCAACCAAATTTCACGAGGATGCTTTCAGGAACACAGAAATGAAAATTGAATTATCAGTTTGGTCCCATGAAAAGTATTGCCGCCATGTCCATATAAGGTAAAATCCCTTTAAAATGTCCTTTTTTTGGAAGTGGTGAGTCCATTGTCATAAAACATCTTATGCAGCATTGGAAACTATGGGCAATCGTTTGTTCAAAAGATCGACCACTGGATGATGTAACTTACTTTACGTAGGATCTTGGTCACATAAAAAAGATGGCGGCCATGCCCATATATGGTAAAAATATTTAATAATCTTCTAGGGAACCAAATGGCCGATGACCTTCAGACTTGGTATCAACATAAGGAACTATAGCCATAGTAAGTTTGTTCAAATGACGACCTTTGATTGAACTTGATCTATTTTACATCAAGGTCAAATTTGGTCCGTTTGACATGTATGATAGAAAAATGGATTGTTCTGGTTCTATTGTAGCATCTGCAGGGCTGATTGAAACCAAGTTACATGTGGTTCCTCTTTGAGATGAGGGAATGAATATCTATTCAAGGGATCATATAATCAAGATAGTAAAAAACCCTTTGAAATCTTCCCGGGAACCAAATGATCAATAACCTTAAAACGGTGTGTAGCATTTTGTACTCTGGCCCTACGAAGTTTTTTTTCAAATGGTGACCTTTTGTTGACCTTAACCTATTTTTACATCATTGTGAACTTCTGTCACTTAGACCTTTGTATGGGGAAAAGGGCAAAGCTGGATTTTTCTGATTCTATTGTAGCCTATGGCATCAAAATTGATATTGTGAGTCAGCTGAATTGAAGTTCATCAATTCCAAAGGTCAATGTCATTTACTGACATTTGGTTTCAGTCAAGTATTACGAAAAAGCCTTTTACACCACAAGTCCTCTGCTATGGAACAGTTCATTACGAGAACACGTCGTTATAATTTTGACCCCCCTCATACCCCACTTTATATAGTAAAACTGGGGTTTAAGGGGGTATACGTTTTTTTTTCTTATTTCTGCTCAAAACCATAGATTGTGGGTACTCGATAGAACCGCCTCGTCGAGGCGGTTCTATCGAGTCCCCGCAATCTATGTTTTGAGCAGAAATAAGAAAAATACCACACTTTTTCATCTTAAAATTTCTAATCTTTGGCCAGAAAATTGGCAATGTATTTGTATAGGCGTGTTTTCGTAATGTTACCAACTGAAATTAGGGAAAGTGAAACTCGGTTTAAATTCAAGAAAGCACTCTATTACTATCTACTCCATGAGGATTAAACTGTACTAAATTTGGAATAGCATCCAATATGGAAGGTCTATTGTGATCAACGATATATTGCTAAATATATCCTAGGACGGTTTGTCGACTGGTTGACTGGGTCTGTGATTGGACGCAAGACTAGATCGACCACGGTTGGCTGGCCCGCGGCCTCGGAGGGTCTTCTATGATCTAGGGTCCAAAGAAATTTAAGAAATGTTTTTTTCACTTCTGAAGAGCAGAAAATACTTTATGGTCATGTCAGAAAGTGTGTGAAGCTCTCACCTTTCTACTTGACAATATTTACATAAGATTTGGTACTAAGTTATTTAGACAAGTTGTGTGTATTCCGATGGGTACTAATTGCGCACCACTTGTGGCTGATCCGTTTTTGTTTTGTTATGAGAGACTTCATGAAGTCCCTTTCTGCTGAAAACCAGTCTGAAATCACTGAAGCCTATAGCTCCACTTCTAGATATTTGGATGATTTATTAAATATTGATAATACCTATTTCGATGGTTTGATCAGTCAAATTTACCCCCCCCCCCCCCCCCCCCCGCCCCCAGAACTTCAGTTAAATAAAGCAAGTTCTTCTGATACCGAGGTCCCGTTTTGGGATTTACATATATCTATTGTAGATGGGTTTGTTTCTTGCAAAATTTATGATAAACGCGATGATTTTGATTTTGAGATTGTAAATTTTCCTTTTTTGGATGGTGATGTCAATCGTGCGCCATCCTATGACATATATATTTCGCAATTAATTCGATTTGCCAGAGTGTGTAGTCATGTAACTGACTTCAAAACTCGTAATAAATTGTTAACGGTTAAACTTCTTAATCAGGGTTATCGGTATACCATAAACTATGCAAAGTCTTTTTCAAAATTTTATAGACGTCATTCTGATTTGATTTCAAAATTCAATATTGGACCTAAATCTCTTCTGCAACAAGGTCTATAGGAACCCGAATTTTATGGTGACTTAGTATATAAATTCAGAAAAATTCAGAAAAGTATATAACCGCAATGACTTCAGCACCCAATTTCGTAAAATCATTCTTCGATACAAAAAGATTGGGTACAACATAAATGTTATACGACAGACTGCATGCATGGTAATTAACCCACTCATGGTTGACAACTTTGCTTCCCTCTTTAATTGCACGCCGGTGGGTCAGGCCTCAGATTCTATGACGGTTCCAACGTAAAGGCTTATGTTGGTTGGTATCTGATGCTCTGTCTCTGGTTGGGCCCATCGGAGTCTAACTGTTGGTTTTCTTTTGCTCCAGCATTTTAGTGGTTTCTTGCTGTCGAGTCCTCACCGTTGTTTCGTCTCTGTGGTTGTTTGATTTTTTGTGTTCACGGAGATGTTGCACTAATGAGTTAAGAGGCCTTCATGCTGACTGAACAAATTGCACGACCCGCAGAAAAAAGCAACCGACTGAAGTCGGTTGATTTCTAAGAGTGCCCTAAAATCACCGTGTCATTCTGTCATTCGGTCATTCTGTCATTCTGTCAGTCTGTCCGTCCGTAACCCGTTTGTGAAAATTGGTGATAGTGACTTAACCGCTCGGAATATTTAAACAATTTTTGGCATACTGATAGATATCAATGAGATCTAACCAATGAACGTGCGAAATATTACATTCCATTTAGTATAGCCTCGCCGAGGCGAAATATGTGAAAATTTTCGAACTGCTTTTCCTCGAAACCCGTTGGGCCGATTGAAGTCAAATTTCATATGGAGCCTCTATGGGATGGGGGAAACCAAAATTTGCTCATGGGGTCCAGGTCATATGACCAAAATGGCCGCCAAGCCATATATGGTCTGTCTGTCTGTCTGTCTGTCCGTAACCCGTTTGTGAAAATTGGTGATAGTGACTTAACGGCTTTGGATATTTAAACAATTTTTGGCATACTGGTAGATATCAATGAGATCTAACCAATGAACTTGCGAAATATTACATTCCATTTAGTATAGCCTCGCCGAGGCGAAAAATGAGAAAATTTTCGAACTGCTTTTCCTCGGAAACCATTGGGCCGATTGAAGTCAAATTTCATATGGAGCCTCTATGGGATATGGAAACCAAAATTTGCTCATGGGGTCTAGGTCACATGACCAAAGTGGCCGCCAAGCCATATATGGTAAAAACCCTTCAAAAATAGTCTTCTCCAGAACCACTGGGCAGATTTCCACGAAACTTGATAAATAGCATCTGGGACGTAGGCCCATCATAAATTGCTACAATGGTAATCCTAGGTTGACCTTGACCTTCTTTGGGTCCGTCCGTAACCCGTTTGTGAAAATTGGTGATAGTGACTTAACCGCTTGGAATATTTAAACAATTTTTGGCATACTGATAGATATCAATAAGATCTAACCAATGAACTTGGAAATATTACATTCTGTTTAGTATAGCCTCGCCGAGGCGAAAATGTGAAAATTTTCGAACCGCTTCTCCTCGGAAACCGTTGGGCCGATTGAAATCAAATTTCATATGAAGCCTCTATGGGATGGGGGAAACCAAAATTTGCTCATGGGGTCCAGGGCACATGACCAAAATGACCGCCAAGCCATATATGGTCTGCCTGTCTGTCTGTCCGTAACCCGTTTGTGAAAATTGGTGATAGTGACATAACCGCTTGGAATATTTAAACAATTTTTGGCATACTGATAGATATCAATGAGACCTTACCAATGAACTTGCGAAATATTATATTCCATTTAGTATAGCCTAGCCGAGGCGAAAAATGTGAAAATTTTCGAACTGACTTCTTGGGCCGATTGAAGTCAAATTTCATATGGAGCCTCTATGGGATGGGGGAAACCAAAATTTGCTCATGGAATCCAGGTCGCATGACCAAAATGGCCGCCAAGCCATATATGGTAAAAACCCTTCAAAAATAGTCTTCTCCAGAACCACTGGGCAGATTTCCACGAAACTTGATAAATAGCATCTGGGACGTAGGCCAATCATCAATTGCTAAAATGGTGACCCTGGGTTGACCTTGACCTTCTTTGTGCCTAGGTCAAACTTTGACACATATGCTTTTGTATTGGAAAAGTGAGAATGCATTTTATCCTGCAATCGATTCAGAATACAGTACTAAAGTATAACATATATTTTTGCTTCTTACGATAAGGCGCATTTATTGGGGGAACCGTTTTAGGTCCAGGTCACATGACCAAAATGGCCGCCATACCCATATATGGTAACACTCATAAAGCTAAAATCATCCGGCGGGTCGTGCACTTCAGCTGAAGCACTGGTTATTTGTCTTAATCGCGACGGAACTAAGGGCGAGGATTGTGGCCACGTAAAATCGATTTAAGCCCCCCGGTGGAATTCGTTTCCGCTGACCGTTACAAGGCGGTTCTTCTGTCGCGGTTTATTTTTGTTATGGTTTGTCTTTGGGTGTTTGTGTCGCTTATATTATTTTGTTTTGGATAGCCTTTTGGCCATTTTGTGGGAAAGTAACAGTCCTTTCGGCTTTCCGCTGTTGGTTTTTCCATTAGGGTCTGTCGTTTCGTGTTTGTGTTTCTTTCCCGTTGGTGTCTCTGATGGGAGCTGTGGGTTAATTGTATCGATTCCTGATCATTGCCTCCACTTCTATTTTCTAAAGCTGTCCGACGTTTACCTTCTGTTTGTTCGGGGACGTGAGAAGACGTGCTGGTTTGTGCCCCTACCCCCTTCAAGCCCCCTGACTGGCGCAATATATCGGGTACCGCCTCATTCTTTCTTTCACGTCCACTCTTTCGACATTTGTCGATGCAAGGGTACGTGTGACCTACTCCCACGCCTCGGGGGCTTTTTGCTAAGGTGATTCGAATGGATAAGCCAGCGACCTGTTGGGTTAAGTGCTAACACTACCTTTAAAAAGTTAAAATACCCGTAACTTAATTAGTCTATTCTACTTTTTGCTCGGCCCCCCGCCCGTCGGGGCTCGAAGAAATAGATAGGCTGCATGATGTATCCATGTAGAGCTAAAACCAACTGCACATGAGTCCTGGTAAACCGCTTAGAGGATCTAAGCCTGTCCAGCCAAAGCGGCGTGAGTCGGACCATCCATGCTTATAAACCCTATTGCTTTCATTGGGCGACAGGCTTGAGATGTCATTTAATCTCGCTGTCGGGTAAAAGTCCCACAAAATTGAAGCAATGTCTCCAAAATGACCTTCTAGACGACGCCTGCACTTTTAAGGACTATCAAACTGGTATGGGAGTAGGGGCGTGCTGTTTGGACAGTGGCCCTCGCCCCAGCTTCTACTGATGTTTGATGCACGTATATATTTGTGAAAATGTTTTAACTTCAGTTTGTTTCATTTAGTGCGGAAATCTTATCAACAATGCATACATGCTCATACCAGTGTTACAATGAGGACCATATGTTAGACTGACACTCGTGCCAAATATGTTATCCTGTTGAAATAAAGTTATTATTTGGTTTTTTTTTTTTTTTTTTTTTTGGTTTTGGTTTTACGGCCCTTTCAAGATTATTTCACTCATATCGAGCCGATCGTTAATTAGAGGTGGGCGAAAACCGGAGTACCCGGAGAAAAACCACCTGACCTTCCGTTGCAGAACTTGGCGTCTCACACGTGGCCCGAGCGAGGCTCGAACCTACGGCGGTGAGAGACCTAATGACTAAGAGTCAGCGCTCTTATCCACTAGGCCACGGAGGCCCGTCATATAAAGTTATTATTATTATTATTATTATTATTATTATTATTATTATTATTATTACTGATAGATGGCTGAGATTAAGTATTTAAATAATCCTGTCCACTAAAATTTTATTTGTGGGATTGGAGTCACATTACCAATATGGCCATCGTGCCCTTATATGGTAAAACCCCTTTGGGAATCTTCTCAGGAAACATATGGCTGATGACCTTGAAATTTGATGACCTTGAGGACTCAGGCTCTACCGAGTTTTATTCAACTGGTGATCTTGGTTGACCTTGATCTGTTTTACATCAAAGTCAACTTTAATCACAATTAGACCTTCGTGTAAAAAAGAGGCAGCACAGTGGATTTTTCCCATTCTGTTTTAGCAGGTGACATATGAATTGACATTCCTAGCATGTTTGTTCAAAAGGTAATGACCTATTTAATGTCAGTGTCATATTTGGACACTTGAGCATTTCTAATGGGGAAAAATGGGGAAAACTGGGGAATTTTCAGATTCTCTTGCAGGATTGATATTTCCAGTCAGCTATATGGAAGTTGATAATCACGACCAATATGGCTACCCTGCCCACATATGGTAAAAATGATTAGAAACTCTTCATTTCAGAGACTGAAAGGCTAATTTGTTTCAAGCCTCCGTGGTTTGCATCATGAAAACACGCCTAAATAATTTTGACACCCTTGAACCCAACTTATATATAGTAAAACGGGTTTCCGGGGGTATACCTTTTTTATTATTTCTGCTCTAAAATATAGATTGTGGGTACTCGTTAGAACCGCCTCGACGAGGCGGTTCTAACGAGTGCCCACAATCTATATTTTGAGCAGAAATAAGAAAAATATCACAATTTTTCACCATAAAATTTTCATATTTTCGGCGATAAATGTGGCAATGTATTTGTATAGGCGTGTTTGCGTAATGGTTAAAAACATAGCTGCCAGGGACAGGAACAAGTTTTTCACACTTGACCTCTGGTGAGCTGCCTCAATAAGACTGTTGTAACCTGCTTCCTCAGTTTGTTTAAACTAGAAATAAAAAGTAAAAGCAAAACTTTTCATCTGAAAATTGCTAGTTCTATGATATGAGCCGCGCCAAGCGAATTTGGGTCTTCGAGCATTCCGTCATGACAAATTTTAACTGCGCATGCCCAGCCATTCAGAGGGGCCAGAGATATGGCTTTCTGTCTGAAGGTTCCTCCTGATTCACTGCTTGTTTGAGCGAGCAGCGAAGGTTCTGGCGAGACTGCGCGGATGCGCAGGCTCGCCTGAACCTTCGCTGCTCGCATAGGCGATAAGTACCAAAATCGCTTGACGGGGCCCATATGAAAGACGCCATTTCAGCACACGGAAATGTAACCGCAATTTAATCTGGGGATCACTGGTTCGATACTTGCCGGGTCGTCAGCAACATTCTTTCGTGGAGATTGATCATGAAATCTTCTTCCCCTTCCACTCATTCAAGAAGGGCAGATGTCAATGCCTGGCGGAAAAATGTACAAAGTATTGGTTAAACGCCTATTGTTATGAATTAAAGTGTTTCCTCCCACTGGATTATGAAATATTTTGTTTACCAAAGGAAAGATCTAGAATAATAATAGTAGTAGGTAAACAACTTTTGTTCACAAGAAAGGAGTTATAGAATTAGCCTTCTAGATCACATTTTATCAAATGACGTCGCGTCTGAGAGTGTAATAAAGCCATATAATAAATTCGATAATCCACTAGTGGATTAAATATGCAAATTAGCTAGATACGCCCCTTAACGTTACATGTACGGCGTTCTTAACGACGTCGCGTTTACTGATGGCGGAATATTGACATTTTTGTTAACAAATCGTGAATAAAATCCGTTTTAAATGTCATATGATAAAAAGAATCTTGCATTCGTGCTCATGTAGTATTGAATTAATAAAACTCGTTGAGGAAACGGGATAAAATGCTCGGCAAAGCCTCGCATTTTATCCCTTTTCCTCAACTCGTTTAATAAATTCAATAATACATGAGCACTCATGTAATATCCTCTATATATTTAGCATATGAGCAAATGTCTTTCCATATGGTTCGAGAATCTTCTCTGAATCTATATAAGGATAAAGATTTTCCTTTAGTTCAGTTTGGGAAATTTTAAGAAAATTTCATTCTAAATCCTGTTTTGGATTACTTCAGGATTATCATTCATTTGGGACATTATGCTCATACTGTGAGGATCAGACAACATACTTCTAAGGATATCTAAAATCAGAGCAAAGAAGTTTTTCTTTCAGTTGAAACACTTTGTTAATAAATTGTGTGTGTGTTTTTTTTTTTTTTTGTTTTTTTTTTTGTAAAGTAGAAGTAAAACAAAGATCAGGAATTGATACAATTAACTTACTCCACCCATAAAAGACACCAAAGGGAAAGAAATACAAACATTAAGCGACCAGACCATAATGGAAACCTAAACAAAGGAAGGCCATAAGGACAGTTACTTTCCCACAAAATGGCCATATGGCCATCCAAAATTAAAAGACACAAGTGATACACACAGTAAGTAACAAACAACAACATAAATAAATCGCCACAGAAGAGCCGCCTTGGAACGGTCAGTGGAAGATTCCCACTGGGGGGCTTAAATCGATTTTACGTGGCCACAATCCTCGTTCAGTCCGCATGAAGGCCTCCTAACTCATCAGTGCAACATCTCCGTGAACACAAAAATCAAAGAACCACAGAGGTGAGACAACGGTGAGGACTCGACAGCAAGAAACCACTGAAATGCTGGAGCAAAAGAAAACCAACAGTTAGACTCCGATGAGCCCGACCAGAGACTTGTTTGCTGATTTGTTTAACATTATTTCTGCTACGCTTGACTCGTACCACTATGTATAAAATAGAACTGAAGGCAATGATCAGGAACCGATAAATTAATCCACAGCTCCCATCAGAGACACCAAAGGGAAAGAAACAACTAGATTCTAACGGATGCATCAATAGCAGAATAGCCAAAAGGACAGTTACTTTGCCACAGAATGGCCAATTGGCTATCCAAAATTTAAGCGACACACCCACACCCACACACCCACACACAAACAATAACAAAAATAAACCGCGACAGAAGAACGGTCAGTTAGTCTGCTCAGGAAATGTGTAGTTAGTTAAAGTGACCGTGTTCGATGTGACCTAAATAGTGTTGACTGGGCTGTTAAATTACAACCGAACAAACAAAATAAACACGGAATAGCAGGAGAACCCATCTGAACAAATTTTGTACCGTTTCACCTCGATCTACACTTCAGTCAATTTCTGCGATCATATTTTCCGCATTACAACTTTGATTTATGAAACACATTTATACGCCATAAAAGTCACCTCAGCATACGTTGTCTTAGCGTTTCTAAACATAGTTCTTGTTGGTGAATGTCAGGTCAAAGACCGGTCTGGAATGCTGTTATATGTCTGAAATATTGCGTTTTCGATCTTAATGCGGCACAAAAATAAGACAGCAGATCAGAATAAAAACTATACAGGTGTTTCCTCCTCGCTGTAAGCGGGGGTGGGGTTGTATACTGTCGGGAATGTATACATATGGCATTTCCAGTCGTTTTCCAAAGACCTTCTTGTTTGCTCAGTCTCGTACACTGATGCCTCCGGGGCTTGAAGAAATAGATGCATTACGCAAACACGCCTATACAAATACACTGCCACCTTTATCGCCGAAAAAACGAAAATTTTAAGATGAAAAATTGTGATATTTTTCTTATTTCTGCTCTAAAATATAGATTGTGGGTACTCGTTAGAACCGCCTCGAGGCGGTTCTAACGAGTACCCACAATCTTTATGTTAGAGCAGAAATAAGAAAAATAAGGTTTACTCCTGTAAACCCCAGTTTTACTATATAAAAGTGGGGTTCAAGGGGGTCAACATTATATAGGTGTGTTTCCGTGATGGGCTGCATGATGCTTCCACGCCGAGCTGACACCGAACGCACACGAATACTGGTAAACCGCTTAGAGGATCTAAAGCTGCCCAGGCAAAGCGGTGCGACTCGGACCGTCCATACTTATAAATCCTATTGGTTTCAATGGGCGACAGGGCTTGAGATGTCATTTCATCTCAATGTCGGGTAAAAGTCCCACAAAATTGGCAGCAACGTCTCCAAAATGACCTATATAGTGTTGACGGGGACATTCAACCTCAAAACAAACAAACACTGATGCCTTCCGAAAAATGTGTAAGCTTTGACATTACGATAACACACCCGTGTGACATAGTGCATTTTTCCTTACCTCCAAAATGGCTACTTTTCTGATGAAAATCCGTGATATTTTTCTTATTCATACTGCAAACATAGGTTGTGGGTAATCGTTAGAACCACGAGTAGCCACAATCTATGTCTTTGAGCAGTAATATGAAAAATAATGTTTACCCCCGTTAACCCCAGTTTTCTCTATATGAAGTGGGGTTTAGAGGGGTCTTTATTTCACGGACTTGTTCACGTGATGAAAGGATGAATTTGCTTCACTGAAAAGTTCCGCGGCAAGAAATATAAAAAACAAAAAAACAACAACAACAACAACAACAAAAAAACAGACATTTTATGATGCAGCTGTTCTTTGCATCTTAATGGTTTTTGATATTAATTGATTGTTTTTGGTTTAACGACATGTCTATGGGGCACCCCTTCTACTAATTATTCCCTATTTATAGATACCCAGTATTATTTATGGATATCCATAATTCGAATATCCATAATTCGAATTATAGATATCCATTATTCGGCTGATTTATGGATATCCATAATTCGAATTATGGATATCCAATATTCGGCTGATTTATGGATATCCATAATTCGAATTATGGATATCAATAAATCGCATTATAGATATCTATAAATATGAGTGAGGTAGTAAAACGGTACCCCATACATGTCAACCCTTGTGGGTGTTTGGGTCGTCTTCCAGAGAGAGCGGGAGAAAAGAGAAAGAAGAAATAGTAACGTAAGGGTTACTAAGGCTTGATGAAAGGTTTGTTTGGATGGTCACACGTAAACGAATGTTGTTAAGAGTTTATAAAACTCCTAACCACCCCATTTATCTGACCGTATATCTTGGGATGAAATGCAAAACGTGTCACGGTAACTGGCTATTTTTCAGTACATTGTGTTTAAGTCACAGTTACTTTTCTTCGTACGTTTCTAGGGAATAACGGTCTTCAAAATTGTCATTTTGGGAGTGAGTTTTCTCCGGTTTTATGGTCTGAAATTTCGTTGTACAATGACGTGTTAGCAGAGCCCTGAAACGTAATTTGCGGCCGACAAAAAAAAAGAAGAAAGAAAAACGATATATTTATCTTTCGAATAACAATTATCTCCATTTTCAAGCCCTTATTTCGCTGTTTTGTTAAGATGTGAACTATTTATTAGATGGCTTCAAGAGCTAAAATAGATAAACATTTTAGACTTATTCTAAAAGGCCAGACGGGTTTGGAAATAATTTCACAGGAATGTTCCATCTAAAAAGGTTTGCTCAGTATCATTTTTGCTCCACTGAAATTGATGGTAAACCTTATGGTTAAGAAATTATTGCCTCGGCACGACTTTATACAGAATATTTGTTAAATAATGCACTAAGTCATAAAAGGGGCATAACTCGGCAACAAAGTTCAAGAGATTTGCGCTCCTCTGTACGTGACGTTTAATAATGATCATATGTATGGCTCACTGTTTAGGAGATGTAGTCCGAGTATTATTCTTGCCAATGACACATTATTTTGCAAATTCAGTTAAATGTTCTGTGTGTATGCGTGCGTGGATGTGTGCGTGTGTTGTGTGTGTGTTTTACGGCGTCCCAGCAGCTAAGGTCGTACGGAGACGGGACTCGTCCGAGAAGCCCGGGGTCGAAACCACGACCCCTGGTTTATTAGGCGAGTAGCATAACCACTATACCACGGAGGCTAGCCTAAACTGTAGTTGAGATATTTAAAATGTCGAGATTTTCAAAGGAACATGACTCAAGAAAAACAAAATCATATTTTAAAAGAACTTAATCAAGCCATTTAGCCATCTTTCTGAATCAGAATATCTAGTTTCAACAATTTTCAAGTGTTTTTAGAGGTCATCTATTTATCCTTCTCCCATCAGCCTGTCAAGTTTCAAGGCAATAGCTGAATCTGTTTTCAAGATAGATTGAATGCCAAAATTTCAAAAACATGTAGTTTTTAAGCTATATCATTACATTTTTTCCAAATGGACAAGTGTCAAGAAACGGGCGTAACCCTTATAAAAATATGGTTATGTGTGAATATTTTGCCATTTTTGGCTCAGTTGTGGTTGTACGGAACTGAAGCATTGTCATGTGAACTGCAACTTTGGCCCAGGCGGCCATTAAGCACTATGTTTGTGATTGGAGTCAAAGCAAAAAAAAAAAAAAAAAAAAACCTGCCGCATATCCATTAATGGAAACATAAACAGATTTATCTCCAACAATGATAAGAGCCGTGTCATACGAAAATATGTCTTTACACATGTGCTCCCAACGCTAACTCAGCTACGTGCAATCTGATAAGAGTTTTCACTGATGCCTGTTGGTTCAACACTGCTTCTTATTGACAGAGGACACTGTATTCTGACTACAGTAGAACTTCGATGGCTCGAACACCGATGGCTCGTTTACCATGGCTGAGTCGAACCCGTTCTTGAGTCCCTAGGGAATTTCTGTACATAAGAAATAGGGAGGGTAAAAATTAGGATATTTTCGTCTTTTATCTTGCAAATGTATGCTGTGTGTACTCATTAGAATCGCCTCGATGAGGCGATTCTAATGAGTACACACAGCATACATTTTCATTATAAAACACAGAAAAAGATGTCCTAACGTATGTCGTTATGCCTCCTGGCATTAGCCCTCTGTGGCTTGAACAACCCCTGTCTCGAACATATTTTAATGGTCCCAAAGGTGTTCGAGCCATTGAAGTTCGACTTATTAGTTTCGGATAAAGAGGGGTATCGTTTGTTTGTGTTGAAATTTTACGTCCCCGTCAACACTAGGTCATTTTGGAGACGTTGCTTCCAATTTTGTGCGACTTTTACCCACCATTGAGATGAAATGACATCTCAAGCCCTACAGCTCAAACAAATCAATAGGGTTTATTTGCAGGGGCAGTCCGACTCCCACCACTTTGCCTGGGCAGGCTCAGACCTTCTAAGCGGTTTACCAGTACGCATTTGCGGTCGGTCTCAACTCTGCATTGAAAATCTGTTTCTCCAAGCCCCGATTAGCGGGGGCGTAGATAAGGAGGAGTAACGCGAATAATTCGGAGATAATTTTCCTTATTTTTTTCAGAAACATATGCTTAGGGTTCTTGTTAGAATGGTCCCCAGCAGGTACTCAACGTTGAACTAACGTTGACACAACGTTTAAAACGTTGTTTCAACGTAAGTTCAACGTTGAGTCAACGTTGAGTGCCTGCAGCGGTCTCATCCTGGCGATTACAACGAGTGTCCTCAATTTATTATATAATGGCGAAATAAACAAATATCCCATTTTATTCTATTTGGTGCTATGCGTTTTGTTTGTTTGTTTGTTTGCTTGATTGATTTATTGATTTGAGGTTTAACGTCCCCGTCAACACTGTATAGGTCATTTTGGAGACATTGCTTCCAATTTTGTGGGCCTTTTACCCGACAGTGAGATGAAATGACATCTCAAGCCCTGTCGCCCAATGAAACCAATAGGGTTATAAGCATGGACGGGACGACTCGCACCGCTTTGCCTGGACAGGCTTAAATCCTCTAAGCGGTTTATCAGTAATCGTGTGCGGTCGGTTTCAGGCCTAGTGGGTACGCATTCTGGTCTGATTCTTCGCTGAGCCGCTGAAGACACATTATTGTTCGTTGCAGCTTGTATTAATGCTCTCGTATATTGTGCAGTGAGTTGGCTCCATGGTTGACACCCATCTATAGAAAAAAAATCCAGTACCAGATGGCCAATACCGTACTTACCCTACCATGGAGCAAACATTGTAGACATTGATCAGGCTTATTCCCAACAGGTCAGATCAGGGCATGCACTGGTTGCAGCTATCAATACTGTCATACTTCAATGACTTGAGCACCACTGGGACCATGAAAATTTGTTCGATACAGGAGTAGTTTGATCAACTGGGGGTTAATCTTAATGTTATGGTAGGCGACAAAAAAGAGGTAATTTAAGGGTATCTTTTCAAAATTATTTTAAACAAAGATAAACTGTGTGAGGTATGTTGTGTATACTCATTAGAAGCGCCTCGATGAGGCGCTTCTAATGAGTATACACAACATACCTTTTCAAGATAAAAGAAGAAAAAAAAAACATCCCTAAATCATCCTTGAATATTTGCTGCCAGGAGCCTTGAGGAGAATATCTTAGGGACTCAAGATAACAAGTTCGAATCATCCAGGGTATATGAGCAATCGGTGTTCGGGTCATCGAAGATTTACTGACCATTAGTTTGCTATGTCCCAATAAATACAGCGATCACGGTGTGTAATAAATGGCATGCATTGGTTAGTAGTTTTTTTTTATGAGTGGGCAGTTTTTCTTCGACATTTATTTCATAATTATTATACTAGCATTTGTAAAAAATTGCAAAAATATAGCTAGCTATATTTAACACCTGTATATAAGCAGAAATGGCGATTTTCGACCATCAGTTGGCTTGATTCGAATTTTGGGAAGAGTGCATAAAAGGTTTTGAGGTTTGGGGAATAAAACTGCAAAGACATTGCGTTTTCGTCAGGTAATTTCATTCGTGAATTATTCTTGAAGTATGGTTAATCTTTGGCCATGTAATATAATACAGTGTTCAGTGAAAATGTAAATTTTCCAGATATATTAATGACCGAAATGTCATTCTCTCCCTTCCGCTGATTCAAGAAGGGCAGTTGTCAGTTTCTGGCGAAAGAATGTGCACTGTACTGGTTAACCGCTTACGTATAAGCCTGCCCAGGAAAGTGTTGATAGGTAAACTGACCGGCTCAAAAATGAACTAAATAGTGTTGACTGGGCCGTTAAACTCCAATACAAACAAACAAACATAATGACCGAAATACAGATTATCAAACAAATACCCACGATCTATGTTTTGTAGCAATTTGTTGGTTTGATTTGAGGTTTAACGTCCCCGTCAACACTCAATTGTAACATAATTTACCGTTACAAACCTCACTTTTCCCAATATAAAGTGCTTCATTTCATGGATGTGTTTACTTAACCCTTGTCCTGCTGATCCCGGATATGTCTTATCTTTCAAACAATGAAGATCCAGATCAGATGGCTTCTGAAGAAGCCATCTGATCAGGATCTACATTGTTTGTCATTCAGTTTATGAATTTGTTGCAATAATTTGCATCAAGCAATCTGATTGGTTGATAATCGGTAGTGGGTGTGGCAAATATGAATATTCAGCAGGACAAGGGTTAATGAAAATTATTTACCGAGTCAGACTATAGGCACATACCGTCTATATTGAATCGGTGTCGCATCAAAGTGGAACATCGTCGTTATGTCAATATTGCGTGGCATTGTTATTAGTCGACGAATCGGTACTGAATATGTTTATTTACAGGGACCTTTCAAGGGAGATCATTGCATTGTTATTATCTCTTGAAAGTGTATCCATTCACCTAAACCCTTTTTGTACCAAATGGAATCTTCCACCTTTTATATAGCAGGAGTCCATTTCAAAATTTGGGGTTGTCAGGTTGTGCTTTCTTCAACATTGATTTGGAAAATGGCTGAACTTTCTGCAAACAGTGAAGGCCCTGATCAGACGCCGCGATTTGCGGCGTCTGATCTGGGCCTGCTCTTTTTGCCAGGGTACCCAGTTTGGGGTTTCCGGTACGAAATGGGTTAAACTTGAACAAAAATAGGGAAACTAATCAGAAACGAGACAATATGAGTACTTTATAAATGCCATCACGAAAACAAGCCTACATAATTTTGACTCCCTTGGGGATTACGTGGATAATCATTAGTTTTCTTATTTCTGCTCAAAAACATAGATTGTGGGTACTCGTTAGAACCGCCTCCTCCACGTGTACCAACAATCTATGTTTTGTGCAGATATAACAAAAATCAGATTTTTTTTATAGTGTAGTATTTATTTCCTTTTGCCACGCAGAGGTGCTTCCGTATTCTTATAATTGCTTCACTACAATGTTACAGCCGAATAATAGAATATAGCATTCTTCAACTCTTATCACAAAATTTGCAAACAGTAAATATGCAGTGAACCCATCTGATCAGGATCTACACTGTCTGTAATGTAGTTTGTGTAGTATTAAGTTATTCGATTGGTTTAAACAATAGTTTATTAAGTATAACAACACAAACATACACAAATGATAACAAGCTAATCATAGCTTAAGCAGAAATACAAATAATACTATCCTTGAAGTTAACAAATTCAAAAAATGTCTTGTCCATTATATATATATATAAGAGAGAGAGAGAGAGAGAGAGAGAGAGAGAGAGAGAGAGAGAGAGAGAGAGAGAGAGTTTCCAAAGGATTCCCGGATGCGTTTCCATATGTCGCAGACCCGGCTTAGCGACAGCACAAAGATGATTTATGTATATATACATGTATAAACGTTTTGTTTGAATAATGTATTTGTGTACAGCATTAAAAATCCTTTCATTTTTTCTTTCGATAAATTTGGATCCCCAAATAAAAGCGTCTTGAGGGGTAGATGAAGGGCGTATTCGTGTTAGGTGATAGTTTGGACATTAGAAAGTAATTTGATTAGTTTGATAGTTAGCAATAGTTGTGGCTAAATTCATTCATTCAGCAAGATAAGGTGTGTGTGTGTGAATTCGGGTTTAACGTCGCTTTCAACAATTTTTCAGTCATATCACGACGGTGTCTGGTTGCGACAGGGAGCTCAATGCTCAAGTTTATAGTGCTGCCTCACTGAAGTATCATGTCCCAGACACATTACATGATACACACATCTCGTTGAAAACGCTCAGTCTGGCTTATCAGTTGGCCGGAGCCGGAATTCAAATCTCAAATCAAATCTTTTTATTCACTCTGATTACAAATAAATGTAATAACAAGAGGAGCGATACAAATAAGCAACATTTGGCGGCAAAACAAACACATACAAAACAAAACAACCAGAGGGCAACATTAAATTTTACGAGATGAAATCAGTACTCTCTCTCTCTCTCTCTCTCTCTCTCTCTCTCTCTCTCTCTCCTCTCTCTCTCTCTCTCTCTCTCTCTCTCTCTCTCTGTGTGTGTGTGTGGTGTGTGTGTGTGTGTGTGTGTGTGTGTTTTAAGCACGCAACTCTGAAACAGCACCGAATCGACGGCATTGTGTACTTTGATTTAGTCGGTCAACAAAAAACAAATCAAATTAATTTTTCTCAGCATCACGAAACACACCTGTACAAATACATTGCAAACCCCATCGCCGAACAAAGAAAATTGTTGTCAATTTTCCCAATCTCCGCCAAAAAAAAAAAAAAAAAAAAAAAAAAACACGGACCGCGGGCGCCCGCCCGAACCGCCTCATCGATGCGGTTCTTGCGAGCCACCCCCAATCCAGCTTCCCAGCGCAGAAACAAGAAAAATAAGGTCTACCCCCTGTAAACCCAGTTGTACTAAATAAAAGTGGAGTTCAAGGGGGTCAAAACCATACAGGCGCGTTCTCGTGATGGGTTATATAATATGATAACGAGAAGCAGAACATTATACAAACATACTGTTTCATGGCGGCACAGTGACATAAAGAGAATCGACAAAAGTCGAAAAATAAACAACAACAAAAAAACTTGAGGACAACAGTGGGTAGATCTGTAGTCATTACGTGTAATAAACTTATTATTTCATCATTTATTATTATTATTATTATTATTATTATTATTATTAGTAGTAGTAGTAGTATTTATTTATTTTATTTATCCGACCACACCCGTTCCTGACTTTGAACCAATCAGATACATGTAACTTATGTAATTTCAAACAGTGTAGATCTTGGTATGTCTGTTGCTTGGTTCCAACGGTATTTAACTGTTGGTTTTGTTTTGCTTAAGTGTTCCAGTGGCGTTGCGTGCAGCACCGGTTTACTTTCGAATCCTCATCCTTGGTCAACTTGGTTTTACTTGTGATTTTATTGCCCGAATTGATTCATTGATGAGTTCGAAAACCTTTGCGCGAACCGAACCAATACATGTTTGAACCACAGTGAAAGTGAGGGTTAGGGTTGGGGATCCCATAAAGTATACTTAGACCCACCAGTAAGTTTTGCTGACCGGTCTGCTGTGGTTCCCTCCTGTTTACATATTTGTTATGTTGGTGATTCTGATTCTTTCCCCATTATGCATGTTGGTCCTTTTTATTTACGTTTGGATTATCTGAGTCACTAGCTGCTGACTCGGTTTACCAGGTGTCTGTTTTGTTTACTGTCATAACTTCTTTCCCCTGTGATATTGTGCGGGTGGCCGGGGTGGAAAGGTAGGGGGGGGGGGGGGGGGGGGGGGGGTCTGATTGTATCTGGTCGCTTCCCTTTTCCAATTTTCTGTAAATCTCCCGGTGTGTTTTCAAATGTTATGTATCTCTGCGTAATTCTCCGTATATAAAATCGTTTTGAGTTGATTGTTTAATACATACGAGTTGGAAACCGGGACTTTCTCTATTTACCAAGGGTCGTACGGACATACCCGGCATTTCTTACACCACTGTTGGTCCTAAATGTCAACAAGAATCTTGGACAAAACATGCCCAGATATCGTAGCCAACCCGACCAATTGTTACAACTGCTCTACATTAACGGAACCCTCGTTTACTTATCCTCGACTTTATGTATATAATTTTGTTGTCAGACATAAGCATCTGACTTCATCCCTTAATGGACAGTAGACCAACCATACAGTATACAGTAGTATAAATAACTCCAGGAACATTTTTTTTTTTTTTTTTTTTTTTGGTTTGGGTTTTACGGCCCTTTCAAGATTATTTCACTCATATCGAGCCGATCGTTAATCAGAGGTGGGCGAAAACCGGAGTACCCGGAGAAAAACCACCTGACCTTCCGTTGCAGAACTTGGCGTCTCACACGTGGCCCAAGCGAGGCTCGAACCTACGGCAGTGAGAGACCTAATGACTAAGAGTCAGCGCTCTTATCCACTAGGCCCGGAGGCCCGTAACTCCAGGAACATGATAGCTCAGTTGTTAGTCCACTTGCCGCTGATGCTAGAGGCACAGGGTTCGACCCCTGGCAGCGGGGAAAATTCGAGCATGTCGCACACGCTCTGTTGGCGGCATTCGAAGGGGATGAATGATTTAAAGTGAGCCGTTTCGGATCGGAACTTTAAATGGACGCCCCCCCCCCCCTCCCCTGTGCAGGCAGAATCATCCCATGTGCAGGTTAAAGACCCATACCGCAATTAGCCGATTACTGTGAAGGCTTTCATTCTGTAAATCTGGGATCATGCAGTTGTTCAAAACTAATGATGTCGTTAGTTAACGCATCGTTAAAACTTTGATCATTTAATATGGAAATACGCTAATATTTTTGCTGAAAAAAATGTGAGCAGGTTTTGCATTTGCAAAAGCTGCTCACATTTTTCAGCAAAAATAACACTATATTAGATATTTTACTTGCTGGAACAATTAACAATTTGACCACTAACGACCTCGTTAAGCTAACGATGCTTTGAACAACTGGCCCCTGGAGTGCATATAATGTACACCGTTTCTACTAAAAATCATGAATATTTTGTGTTTGAGCCTCCAAAGTACGACATTATATCATTTACACTGCAACCGACATGTATTTTTTTGGGTGTTGGCATTTTTTATTAGGCATTTTTGTCTTCTTGTGGTCGAGTGCGACGGTTTCACAGGCTTTGGCCTCACTTGGACCAGTACCTGAAGATCTCAGCTGTGAATGCGTACCTGTGGTGCATGATGGGTCGGAATGAAGAAGGACCAAATGTTAAAAAACGCTTTCGGACTGTTCAACTCTTCTCGCTGCTAAACTCTTACATTGTCTACTCTTTTAGCATACTATTTAAATTTCTACACTTTAAACAAAACGTGTGCACCCTGATCAGACATCGCATTCTGTGGCGACAGATCTGGGTCTGCCGACTGTTTGCCAATGCCCCCTCTCGGGACCCTAAACTTATTCAATATTAAAATACTGTAAAATTCCAATATTAAGACCACCTTTGGGACTGTTCAAATGTGGTCTTAAAGACCAGTTTCGAACAGTCCCAAAGGCGGTCTCTTACAAGGATACACTGGGTGTATAAAGCTTTTAAAAGCAGATTTAGTCTTAATTTTTAGGCGGTCTTAACCCTTGTCCTGCTAATCCCGGATATGCATTATCTTTGAAACAATGTAGATCCAGATCAGATGGCTTCTGACGAAGCCATCTGATCAGGATCTACATTGTTTGCCATTCAGATTATGAATTTGTTGCAATAATTTGCATCAAATAATCTGATTGGCTGATAATCAGTAGTGGGTGTGGTTATATATGAATATTCAGCAGGACAAGGGTTAAAAGCGTAATTTTACTGTACTATCATAGACTGTCTTGTGGCACATGCGCTTTTATAGCGACGTGGTAGAGGGTTTGTTTATCAATCCGGTCGCTGGGGCCCGGTCCCCGGCCGGGTCTAAATGTTTCTGCACCTGTTAGCCCACCACACATAACATACGTCTACATTAAAACTAAACGTGCACATGATTCGCGGACTCACAGAAAATCGAGAACGAATTTCACTAGTGGGGGGGGGGGGGGTGGGGGGGTGGGGGGGGGGGGGGCAAGAATGTCATATGGTAGGTACAAGCCGGGTTTTATAGGTTCGCTTAATCGGGTCATCCAAAACAGATTGTGGGTAATGATGGGTTCTAACGAGCACCCACAATCTATGTTTGGAGCAAAGTAATAAAATATATACCAAGTTTACTGGGAGTATCGTTACTGATTTAATTCTCACCAGAAACATGAAAGATGTTTTTGTGAAACACGAACATGTCCCCGGGCAAGGCCTTTTTTATTTCAAAATTGGTCACTCATCAATGTCAAGGTCACAGGTCAATTTTTTCCATGAATGTGAAGCTCTTGTCGCAGGTACCTACATGCCAAATATGAATGCTCTATCTCAAACGGTTCAAAAGTTATGACCAACGTTAAAGTTGCCCACGTACAAACAAACCAACCAACCAACAAACAGACAGACAGGGCAAAAACAAAAGGTCCCCGCTATCGCTACCGGGGACATAAAAATAACCACTTTGGAGGTATGAACAAATGGACTTTGGTATAGCCAATTGGCCATTTTGTGGAAAGTAACTGTCCTTTTGGATTTCCGCTATTGATGTTTTCATTAGGGTCTAGTTACTTCATGCTCGTGTTTCTTTCACTTTGGTGTCTCTGATGGGAGCTGTGGGTTAATTGTATCGATTCCTGGTCATTACCTTCACTTTTTTTTGTCACGTGTATTTGTTATCGTTGTGGTAAATCGAGTACATTTTTAATGGGTTTTTGACAAGATGGGAAGTGCACTTTTGTTTACTTGAAAATGATTGAATACTTTTCGTAATTATATCATAAAAGAGTCTTAAAAGTCATAATATTGAGCCCCGCCAAGCGAATTTGGGTCTTCGAGCATTCCGTCATGACAAATTTTAACTGCGCATGCCCAGCCATTCAGAGGGGCCAGGGATATGGCTTTCTCTCTGAAGGTTCCTCTTGATTCACTGCTTGTATGAGCGAGCAGCGAAGGTTCTGGCGAGACTGCGCTGATGCGCAGTCTCGCCTGAACCTTCGCTGCTCGCATAGGTGATAAGTACCAAAATCGCTTGACGCGGCCCATATATTAATCTTTGTAGATAATAACCCTACAAGGAAGCGGCCATTAATCATTTTCTATATTATTTTGGACTTTGAAGTGTGACAGACTGTCCGGCACGGTCGTAAACAGACACCAAAACAACACCATTATTTGTATTTTACTCTGTTTCAACCCCTTCAGAACCCAAATCAGAATTCTTATTGGTGACACGTTACATGACATTCATTCACCACAGGTGATATGGGAAGTCAGTCCCTAGCTCTCATAAAAGAGGTAACTTAGATACAGTATCCTCTGCACCCTCAGCTGAGGATATTATAGAATCAGAAGGGTATTCCAATTTCTAATAGTTGGAGGGATAAACGATCATTTTTACATGTTAGCTCTTGTAATAGGGATCTGAAATGCCAAAATGTGATGACTGCAGCGCCTAATTGGAAGAATAAGGTCAACCTTGAGACCTTTGTGCAACAGTATAAGCCTACTGTTTCTTTTCCTTTTCATTCACCATATTTGCATTATTTGCTGGCTCCCAGCTTGCACATTGTCAATAATGGAAAAACAGGTAACCAGACCCCCCTGACCTTGAAAGGTCAGGGGGGTCTGGTTACCTGTTTTTCCAACACTGATAACCTTCAGACTAGGAACCAGCAGATAATGCAAATAAGGTGAATAATTGTTCAAGTGCCGTAATGATCCTAATTTTGGGACAGATAGTACAGACCCAGCTGAGACTGCTCCTGAACAGGGTCTGCACTGTTTGCCATTTCGTTTGCATCTTATGGACTCCTTGCGGAATCTTGTAACAAATTTGTCCAAATTCTAGTAGAATTACAGCAAGTCCTCATGGAATTTTCAGGACATCATGAAACACGCCTATATAATTTTGACCCCCTTGAACCCCACTTTTATAAAGTAAAACTGGGGTTTCCGGGGGTATACCTTATTTTTCTTATTCTGCTCTAAAATATAGATTGTGGGTACTCGTTAGAACCGCCTCGATGAGGCGATTCTAACGAGTGCCCACAATCTATATTTGGAGCAGAAATAAGAAAAATATCACAATTTTTTCATCATAGAATTTTCATATTTTCGGCGATAAAGGTGGCAATGTATTTGTATAGGCGTGTTTACGATTTTAGGAGAATTACAGCAAGTCCTCATGGTGTCCCAATTTTCAGGATTATTACGGTATTCCAGTCATACTCCTAGTTCCAAAGCAATTATTACTAGTTACAAAAGCTAACAGTTCTATTCTGATTTTTTTTTTTTTCAATTTCTTTTTGAAGGAACATTCCGTGGGGAACCCAAACAAAACTATCATAATCCAAAATCGGGCAAACAAGAACTTTGTATGCTGTCTCGTTTACAGCCTGAGGACACTGATAAAATCGCATCTGAAAATTTAGTGTTCTGTTTGCCTGAGTTCACAGGTTGCTTTTTTGGTTTTGGTTTTACGGCTCTTTAAATATTATTTCACTTATTTCGAGCCGACCGTTTTTCAGAGTGGGCGAAACCCGAGAAAAACCACCTGACCTTCCATTGCAGAACTAATATGTGTACTGCATCTAAAACGATGCATCACGCTGATGCAAATGTGTGATTAATTTCTTATTTCTGCTCCAAACATAGTTTGTAGGTACTCGTTGGAACCGCCTCATTCAAGTACTAATGAGTACAGACAATCTATGTTTTGTGCAAAGGCAATGAAAACAGTGAGCATCATTGTACACACAGTTTAGGGTTTCATGATATACTGGTATGATAAATTGGGAATTTGAGTATGGCTCAGCCAATTGTCCTCAGTTACATGACTCAATGCTGGGCTGGGCTTCGTCCTTGGGATCATATTGTTGTTATTGTGCACAAAACTCTGTTGGATCTGTGGCGAGGGCTGAACATGAGTCCGCTCGAGATATCAGAATTCCGCCGACGACGTCAACAGTGAAAATATGAATTCGAAAGTATTCACTTAGAGAAGTCTCTTAGCAGCAGTAACAGTACAGTAACAGTACAATAGCAATACAGCTTTAGGTCACACATAAAGCAGCGGCTGATCTGGGTCTACACGGTACGCTTTCAGAACAAGGAATTTTAGCAAAATCACACTATATAAAAGATCTCTGTCATCCCTCAAATTGATAATGGATTTGTCCCAAGCTGCCAAGTGGAAGAATCTAAGAGTCATACTTGTATGTGTTAAGGGGAATGGATACACCTTCAGGGCAGGCAACTCATGCAAAAGTATTTTTGTCTTATGTCAATAGGGGTCAACTCTTAAAGGAAAGAATTTGCTCCTGAGGAGCAAATTCTTTCCTTTAAGAGTAGACCCCTTTTTCGGGGGATTGAATTTATAGAAAAGCGAACAGGAAGTCCCGAAAGTTATCTCCCTTTGAAAAATGGCGGAAAAATCTACCAGGTGTCCGCATTCCCCTTAAAACCTTTCTAACTTCTGTATTCTATTGTTTGCAGGTTCAGAAATGCTACTACGGCTTATTCTGTTGGTAACCTTGTTCCTGACACTGGGGAGTTTGCTTGCGTCGGGATTTGTCTTGCTACAGCAGGCCCCCATCGTATACCAGTACAGATATACAGTTCCACTAGGGTATACTGGTAGTGTAGGTGGAGGACCTATGTTGTTCCTCACTGGAGATATCGACTGAAACACGTAGTAGGTAGGTGACTATACGACGACAGAACTTAAGATTCATACGTCGGGATATATACAGTAAAGACCAACTTTGGCGATGCTCAAAAGTGCTCTTGTAGACCACTTTTTTGAATAGTTTCAAAAGTGGACTCTTACTAAAGAACTCGTAGTAATTGCAAATAAAGAATAACTTAAACCCTTTAACCCTTGACCTGCTGAATATTTAAATATGCCACACCCACTACTGATTATTAACCAATCAGTTTACTTGATGCAAATTATTGCGACAAATTAAATAACAGAATGGCAAACAATGAAGATCCTGATCAGATGGCTTCTTCAGAATCCATCTGATCTGGATCTACATTGTTTGAAAGATAAGACATATCTGGGCAGAGCAGGACAAGGGTTAAATATGGTTTAAAAGAAAAAGTAATTTTAGTTAGTCTTTATAGTGGAATCGGTGAAAATGTAGTGTATCATAATTATATTTATTTTTCAATATAGTCCCAATTTATCTCAATGCACCTAGCCTACTTTTCATTCAGACTGTCTTCACCTTTAGAAATAATGTCTTCAGTTCGGTCCTCAAACAATGCCTCTATAAAAACAATTACGGACCGCACTTCAAGCTGCAAATGTTATCTTCGTAAAGTAAATATTATATTATTACAGAGTACTAATATTTTTTTTCTCAAAATAATCTCAATATATCTCAATGCGCATGGCCTACTTTTCCTTCAGACAGTCTATTTGGTTTTGTTTGTTTGTTTGAATTGAGATTTAACGTCCCTGTCAACACTATTTAACTCATTTTGGAGACGTTGCTTCGAATTGTGTAGACTTTAAGCCGACAATGAGATGAAAACACGGGTGGTAATCAGGGGAACTAGCTCGAAAATGAGTCAATGGAAATTTGTTCCCTCGACACATCCGGGAACTCTCGAGCTAGCTCCATCGCCACGAAACTTGTAAACAAAGGTAGGTGTTGAAGAGTTTTATCACCATTTTCTCCTTTGTAAGCTATTTATAAAAAAATCCGGCAATGCAGTTCCACATAGAAATGATTTAACTTTGTACCTCGCTAGAATTAGCCATGCAAATTCGCAGCGCTGGAGTATGAATGAAACTAAACTTTTTATCACGGACCTGAACAATTGTCAATTTATGTCAACACGGAGATTTTGGCCCACGATTTTTCATTTTCCGCCAAAAGTACGCCCTTCACACCCCCAGAAGCAACATCCCTAGTGAAATGAAACATGGAACGTTTGAAATAAGCAAAATATTTTGGCAGTGATTACGTAACTTGCGACTTATGACGAAATTACTGTCCGAGCTAGTCTTCTCGACAAGGAGCTAGTTCACTCGACATGGAGATATTGCCCTCAAAATGAAGATGAAACATCCATCAGATGACTGGGGCCTGATTCGATGTCTTTCTATGGTAATTTATCCAACTGGTTTCTTTACCTCTGTCTAGTGAGGTAACAAGATACTATGCCCACAAGACGGCCCCTCAGTCGTTTCTCCCTGGTCGTTTCGCCCCATTTTGCACCCATAGCTGTTTCGTCCACAAAGCCTGGTCTTTTCGCACCCTGAGTCATTTCGCCCACATAGTTGCTTCGCCTTCTTCCAATTCACTCGACGTGTAGATATTGCCCTCAAAAAATGAAGATGAAACATCCATCAGATGACTGGGGCCTGATTCGATGTCTTTCCAGGCAATTTATCCAACTGGTTTCTTTACCTCTGTCTAGTGGGGTAACAAGATACTATGCCCACAAGACGGCCCCTCAGTCGTTCCTCCCTGGTAGTTTCGCCCCATTTTGCACCCATAGCTGTTTCGTCCACAAGCCTGGTCTTTTCGCCCCCTGAGTCATTTCGCCCACCTAGTTGCTTCCAATTTAGAACGGATCAATGGATGGATGGATGTTGGTTGGATGGATGGGTACACTACAGAGAGGGGTAAGTGAGTGGATAGTTAGATGGATGGGTCCATTGGAAGACGGATGAACGAACGAACAAACGTACAGACGGATGGACAGACAGACAGACATACATACAGACAGACAGACAGACAAAAGCCTCTATCGGATAAAATACTCAAAATGTTGGGATGATACTTAGTCAAATGATTCATGAATAACTATAATTATCTAGGGAATAAAAAGTAAAGAGGCGCCCGGTTATCTAGCACAGGTATATATATATATATATATATATATATATATATATATATATATATATATATATATATATATATATATATATATATATATATATATATATATATATATATATATATATATATATATATATATATATATATATTGTGTTGCATGTCCGGTATTTTTCTGCTCAGGAATAGTCCTTTGGAACTTTTTCCCTGGAAAGAGCCCATCTGAAAAGAAAATCGAACATTCAATATAAAAATGTATTATGTCAAATCTCAATTTGAGTTTGCAGCTAAATGGTTAAACCAGACAGACAGCGCACTTAACCACCAGGCCCACTAGCCAGAGGTAAAGAAACCAGTTGGATAAACTGGGTGGGACCATAGAAAGACATCGAATCAGGCCCCAGTCATCTGATGAATGTTTCATCTTTGAGGGCACTATCTCCATGTCGAGTGAACTAGCTCGATTGTCGAGAAGACTAGCTCGTACAGTAATTTCGTCATAATTGGCAAGTAACGTAATCACGGCCAAAATACTTTGCTTATTTCAAACGTTCCATGTTTCATTTCACTAGCACTGTTACTTCTGGGGGTGTGAAGGGCGTACTTTTGACGGAAAATGAAAAAATCGTCGGCCAAAATCTCCGTGTTGACATAAATTGACAATTTTTCAGGTCCGTGATAAAAAGTTTAGTTTCATTCATACTCCAGCGCTGCAAATTTCCCTGGCAAATTCTAGCGAGGTACAAAGTTTAATCATTTCTATGTGGAACTGCATTGCCGGATTTTTTATAAATAGGTTACAAAGAAAATAATGGTGATAAAACTCTTCGAGACCTACCTTTGTTTTCAAGTTTTCTGTTGATGGAGCTAGCTCGAGAGCTCCCGGATGTGTCGAGGGAACAAATTTCCATTGACTCATTTTCGAGCTAGTTCCCCTGATTACCACCCGTGGAAAAGACATCGCAAGCCATCCGCCCAATGAAACCAATAGGGTTTATAAGAATGGACGATCCGACTCGCATCCGTGACTTTGCCTGGACAGGCTTAGACCTTCTATGGGGTTTCCGAGTACTCATGTGCGGTCGGTTTCAGCTCTGCGTGGAAGCACCATGCAGCCCAATCTTATTCTCCTAGCCCCGATGAGCGGGTGTGGGGTGCAATTCAGATAGTCTGTATCTATACAATAGAAACCTTCACATTTGCCCTCAGATCAAGCCTCAACATATAAAAAAAAAAACAACTAAAAATCGCTCGGTTTCAGGACTTACTTGTAGGATGGGTGATTAAGTTGTATCGAACTTACATCCGCGCATAACACCACCTGTGCCCAAAGTAAATACAGTCGAACTTCGATGGCTCGAACCCCTTTGGGACCATGAAATTTTATTCGAGACAGCGGTAGTTCGAGCCACTGAATGTCACTGCCAGGAGGCATAACAAGATACTTTTGAACATCTTTCGATGTTAGATAATGAAAATGTTTGCTGTGTGTACTCATTAGAATCGCCTCACCGAGGCGATTCTAATGAGTACACACAGCACACATTTGCAAGATAAAAGACTAAAATCTCCTTTATCATCCCCCACCATTTCTTATCTTGAGGATTTCCCTAGGGGCTCAAGTACGAGTTCGACCCAGCCATGGGAAACGAGCAATCGGTGTTCGAGCCATCGAAGTTCTACTGTAAAAGGTTTTCCGTTATTTCTTCATGGTCATCAACACATCATGTCTCTGAGGATCACATAAATATATCACAAGTAAATTTGATGTGTTGGAATATAAGAATCTTATATGGGTGTGAGGGGTGGATGGAAAAATCCGTCCCGAGGGTCATTGTCCGGCATCAAGAGGCTTGCCGAGTGATCCCGAGGGACTGATTTTTCTATCCACCCCTCATACCCATATTGGATTCTTTTTCTTGCATACCTTCCATGTCTATTGCGAATTTTTAGTGCTGCTGTCACTTCGGTTACCGACGTCCGCCATTTTGTGATGACACGTCAGGAATGTTTGGTGACGTCACGCATGACGACGCCCCGCATGAGGTTGTAATCAACCAGTGCATTTATCAAACATGCGATTATATTCGATTTGAGGGTCAGAACATAAATTTCTATCCCAGGGTAAAATCACGGATTTCCTTGTCTGGTGTGCAAGAACGTGTTTTATATGAGGTTTTACGTCCCCGTCAACACTGTATAGGTCATTTTGGAGACGTTGCTTCCAATTTTGTAGGACTTTTACCCGACACTGAGATGAAATCACATCTCAAGCCCTGTCGTTTAATGAAACCGATAGGGTTTATAAGCATGATCGGACAGACTCGCACCGCTTTGCCTGGGCAGGCTTAGATCCTCTAAACGGTTTACCAGTACTCGTGTGCCGCCGGTTTCAGCTCTGCGTGAAAGAATCATGCAGCCCAAATATTGATGTGTTGGAACTGGTGGGATGATGCATTGTCTAAGTATGTAAAGACATTTTGTGTTGGGCTTTGCTATGACATTCTGACCTTCCCGTGTATCGAATGTATCATATCTGTGGTGATAAATGAATAGGCGTGTGTTCGTAATGTTTATTTATTAAGGTTTTAGCGATATGTTAACTAACGATGTCGTTAGTTTTGAACTTGATCCCGATCTTTATCTACACTGTTTGCAAACGTTTGGGTTATCGTGTCAGCAGTGTTATTATTGCATTGGGGTAGCGTGTTTAGCAGTGTTATTATTGCATTAGGGTATCGTGCCAGCAGTGTTATTATTGCATTAGGGTATGGTGCCAGCAGTGTTATTATTGCATTAGGGTATGGTGCCAGCAGTGTTATTATTGCATTAGGGTATGGTGCCAGCAGTGTTATTATTGCATTAGGGTATGGTGCCAGCAGTGTTATTATTGCATTAGGGTATCGTGCCAGCAGTGTTATTATTGCATTAGGGTATGGTGCCAGCAGTGTTATTATTGCATTAGGGTATCGTGCCAGCAGTGTTATTATTGCATTAGGGTATCGTGCCAGCAGTGTTATTATTGCATTAGGGTATGGTGCCAGCAGTGTTATTATTGCATTAGGGTATGGTGCCAGCAGTGTTATTATTGCATTAGGGTATGGTGCCAGCAGTGTTATTATTGCATTAGGGTATGGTGCCAGCAGTGTTATTATTGCATTAGGGTATGGTGACAGCAGTGTTATTATTGCATTAGGGTATGGTGCCAGCAGTGTTATTATTGCATTAGGGTATGGTGCCAGCAGTGTTATTATTGCATTGAGATAGCGTGTTCAGCAGGTTAATGATGATATAAATTATATATTTTCAGATTTCAAGGTTTACAAGAGGATACAAGACGATAAAAGATGATACAAACGAATCAAGTGGCCATTGGGATTCTCATATCATAAAATTTATCACCTTCACTTTGTACATATAAGTTTCCACGCAAGGCACAATAGTATTGAAAGACGAAAACACACACGAAAAAAAAAAAAAAAAAAAAAAAAAAGACTTGGAAAAAGCATTTTGTGAGCCACGTCACGACAAAAACCTATGGTTGCCATTTGTGAACTCCAAAGGTGCAGATCAGCCTGTACATTATCACAGTCTGATCAGCGACTTAGTGTTCGCTGATAGGATAGTCTGAGCCCTCCAGTTTATATAATCAAAATTCTAGTATAACCTTATTCAACTAGTTTCTGTAATCAAAATTCTAGGAGAGTCTTATCCAACATTTCTGTAATCAATATTCTAGGATAGCCTTATCCATCTAGTTTCTATAATCAAAATTCTAGGATAGCCTTATCCAACTAGTTTCTGTAATCAACATTCTAGGATAGCTTTATCCATCTAGTTTTTATAATCAAAATTCTAGGATAGCCTTTTCTTGTACACCAGACAAGGAAATCCGTGATTTTACCCTGGGATATAAATTTATGTTCTGACCCTGGTGTTTGATAAATGCACTGGTTGATTACCACCTCATATGCGCCGTCACAGCACGTTACGTAACGTCACTAAACATTCCTTCAGTGTCAACACAATATGGCGGACGTTGGCAACCGAAGTGACTGCAGCATTAAAATTCCGCGCAGGAAAAAGAATCCAATATGGGTGTGAGGGGTGGATAGAAAAATCCGTTCCTCGGGATCACTGTCCGGCATCAGTCGGCAAGCCTCGTGATGCCGAACAGTGTCCCTCGGGACGGATTTTTCCATCCACGCCTCACACCCATATAAGATTCTTTTAATCCATCTAGTATAGCAGAGAAGACAGGTGTGTTGTTTTCCTCCTGGTCGATGGTTTTCTACTGACGGGGTTAAATTTTCATACTTTTAACGCTGTACTTAAAATTGCAACACCAACGTTTTAGTGTGTGTGTGTGTGTGTGTGTGTGTGTGTGTGTGTGTGTGTGTGTGTGTGTGTGTGAATTCGGGTTTAACGTCGCTTTCAACAATTTTTCAGTCATATCACGACGGTGTCTGGTTGCGACAGGGAGCTCAATGCTCACGTTTATAGTGCTGCCTCACTGAAGTATCATGTCCCAGACACATTACATGATACCACACCCAGTCACATTATCCTGACACTGGATCGACCAGTCCTAGCTCTACCCCGTTAATCTGAGTGCCAAACGAGGAGCAGCTAGTACCATTTTTAACGACTTTGGTATGTCGCGGCCCGGGATCGAACCCGAGACCTTCCGTTCCCCGGAGCGGACACTCTACCAACTGAGCTATCGGGGCCGGTCCCAACGTTTTAGTGTTGTCGTGTTGTACCAATATTCTATTGGTTCATATGACGTCAGTGTTGTGCTGCGGTACCTACCTGACATCAGGACAAGACACTTACGTAGCCTTATCCAACTAGTTTCTATAATCAAAATTCTAGGATAGTATAGCAGAGAAGACAGGTGTGTTGTTTTCTTCCTGGTCGATGGTTTTCTAGTGACGGCGTTAAATTTTCATTCTTTTAACGCTGGACATAAAATTGCAACAACATCGTTTTAGTGTTGTCGTGTTGCATTCTATTGGTTCATATGACGTCGGTGTTGTGCTGACATTGTGATAACACACCCGTGCGACATAATGAATTTTTTCACATCTCCAAAATGGCTACTTTTCTGATGAAAATCCATGATACTATTCTTATTTATACTGCAAACATAGGTTGCGGTGGGTGCTCGTTAGAACCGCCTCATTGAGGCGGTTCTAACGAGTACCAACAACCTATGTCTTGGAGTAAAAATAAGAAAAATAATGATTACCCCCGTCAACCCCAGTTTTCTCTATATATAGTGGGGTGTAAGGGGTCTTCATTTCACGGACGAGTTCACGTGATGGGTACCTACCTGACATCAGGACAAGACACTTACGTGAAAGGCCTTACATACCTACACAAAGGTTGCATCAGACAATTGCGCATCTTGTACCTAACTGTACCCCGCAGATACATTATAAATTCTTTATATTTTGCACTTAGCAATGAAATTAATGCATATCTAAAACAAATAAAAATGAAATTTTCATCCTGTGAAAAATAACATCGCCTTGTTACAGTAGCAGCCCGGACTACTTTTTTTCGCCAAAGTCATGTACAATACATTTCCCTCCAAACATACCAATATTTCGAATGGGTTGAAAACATATTTCATCGAGTTTGTTGACAACACCAGATTTTTCACGAGTGCGAAGCATGTTATTTTCAACACACCATATGAAATATTCATCGCAAAAATTTAAATATCCTCTATTTTCTTGCATACATGTACATGTTGATTTCAAATATCGATATTGCAATCGCTTTGAACGGTTGTTATGTTGACACCGGTCGCAACGTGCGGACGTCATTTGCACTTTTGCTGACGTCAACCTTCAAACGAATTACGCGACGTCCCATGCAATAAACTTGCATTTTTACACTTAATAACTGTCTTGCCGCCATAACGTTCTCCCAAAATTGACATATCATTGTATCTCATGGATTTACAAATTTGTAAACTTAGAAAAATATCAATAAACTGTTATCTTACCCGTGGTTGTGATAAGCCAGGCATGATAAGATTTTGTCACCCGTGTGGCGATCTTGGATATACTTACCAAGGTACGCAAGAAAATGCCTTCTCGCATTGCTGCTGGGATGACAGTCTTCTTCACAAAAAATCTATGTTATAATATTGCAAACATTGCTTTCTAGAGGATCGACTTATTGAGACGGTTCTCAAGTGTACTCGATGACAGTTGGTTGAAACAATAGAAAGCCCTTAAAACTCTTAAAAAGCTGAGTTTCCCGTTATGTGCACACATTGACTGATAAAGCTGATGCAGCTTTTGCCGACAATGACCACATGGCAACATCTTCAGTGTAGAGCGCGATACAAAAAGACATCATGCGCATGATAAATC
The DNA here is from genome assembly GCA_963580285.1 of Lucinisca nassula. Lineage (NCBI taxonomy): Eukaryota > Metazoa > Mollusca > Bivalvia > Lucinida > Lucinidae > Lucinisca > Lucinisca nassula. The sequence goes on from CAUZLF010000639.1 coordinate 171,543, forward strand.
TCTTTTTAACATTTCGAACAACAAAGTTGCAGATTAGCCTGCGCATTCGCGCAGTCTGATCTGAGCCTTTGTGTTCACTGGTTGGGTAGGACAATACATCTAGTTTCTACATGTAAAAATTCAATACTCTTGTTGGTCAGAGTAGCTAAGCAGACAGGTTTGTTTCTTACTAGGTTACAATTCCCATCTAGCTCAAAACAGCGGACCAACGTCGGCCCGACATCAATACGACGTTGACACGTCGTATCGATGTCGGCCCGATGTTGGCCCGACATTCTTCCCTGAGTGGGAGGCCTGAAGACACGTTTTCTCGTAACAGGACTGGCACTATGAAACGGCTTTTCATTGCTATTAGAAATGTGTATATAGACAATTTAGTTATAAAAATAAATGTTTTTGTTCCTTACCGGAGTTTTGTTTACTAGCCTTTTCCCCAATAATACAGTTAACGTTTATGCAACGCCGCATCAACGTCGTGGCAACCATATGAATTTGCAGCGACGGTCATACGACGTTGCGCATATGATGTAGTGTATATGTCTAAGTCGTAATAAATTTCCGTTCGGTTCTGATAAAGATTTAGTACCCCAGTCAACACTGTCAAGGTCATGGCGAGCTAATCAGACTACCATACCACGCTGTTCGTGAGCTGGCTCGTACAAAAGCGGTTAACCATGACAACTGCCTTTCTTTCAGCAGAAGGGAGAGAATGGCCGTATTTCATGGACTATACGAGGACTGTTCAAATATGAATGCAAGTAAGCACATAAAAATGATTCCGTGATAGATTTGGATGAAAAATTTATTTTGTCCCCTCAAAGTATTCCCCTTTAACAGATATACAAATTTTCAGTCTTTTGATCCAATCATTGAATGCATTTTGGTAGTCTTTTCGAGGTATACTATGAAGGCACTCGAATATTGCAGAACCGAGGTGTTTGCGCTGAACAAATTTTCGACCAGAAAGGTATTTTTCAGCCGCGGGAACAAAACAAAAGTCACACGGGGCAAGGTAAGGGGAATACGGGGGTGAGGGAGTTCAACAACTTTTTCCTGCTTCAGATAGTCTTGCACAATGAACGCCTTGTGCGATGACGCATTGTCATGTAGCAATCTGACATTGGCCAAACCAGTTGCGGGTCTTCGTTCTTTGAAATATTTCTTCAATTTTCGAAGAACTTTATTCTTGTAAAACTTCGCATTTACAGATTTGCCTTTAGGCACAGTAACCTGAATAGCAGGGCCCTGATTTGAAAAGAATATGGCATACATTAGCCTACCTTCTTGACGTTCATGGTCCGCTTTGCAATGCATGGTCTTTTGCAATACTTTGTTGCCCATATTTTGTTCTGAATCTTTCGTTTTGGCTCAAAAAAGTGAACCCAAGTCTCGTCACCTGTGACGACATTAGCGAAAGACCGTGCATTGTAATTTGGAAACTTTTTAAGAAACTTCTTGGCGCACTGAACGCGTGTCTTTTTCTGCTCATCTGTCAACAGATGGGGAATCCATCTAGCACAGACCTTTCTCATTTTCAAATCCCGTTTCAGAATTGTATGAGCTGCTCCTAAAAAGATGCCAACCATACTAGCTATTTGCCTAGTGGTGTATCGTGCATCGGTAGCAACTATTTCTTTCACTCTAGCAACCATCTTGGCAGATGTTGCTCTTTTCGGCCGACGATCATGTGGTGCATCTTCTGTTGAGCCTAGCCCACAGCTGAATTTCTTAAACCAACGAAAAACTGTCGGAAAAGACATTTCATTTTGCCCATAAACCGAACATATTTCATCAAAAATGTCTTTGCACCGTATACCAAGAATACAAAGTTTCTTAATATAGGACCGTATTTCAACGGCGTACTCTGACCTTCTTCCAACCGTGTTTTGTATTAGTATACAAGAGTAGACAGTGTTTATCGAACGATATACATGGCTAAAGTGTACGGATTTTAACAGGTTTGGTATCAATGTATAGGTAAAATGTTTTTCTACGCTGTGATATTTATTTCCGGGTGATTTTCGCATTAGTGCATGAGAAAACGTTCTACTTGCATTCATATTTGAACAGTCCTCGTATTGCCGTACACGGCGGGGATCATAACCGCGACCTCCTGATCTACAATCAGATGCGCATCCAACGGAGTCTCCGATGGTGACTGATAAGTATAGTGGAACTTTAATTGCTCAAACACCTTTGGGATAACGGAACTTGTCCAAACTGTGACACTTCGAGCCATTGAGGGTTGATCAAGGCGTCTGTCCCTGAGACATAGTTAATTTAGGTGTATCGTTTAGGTTTCGTGAAAAAAGGCATGTTGCGTGTACTAATTAGAATCGCCTCATCTAAGCGAGTCTAATGAGCACACATAACATACATTTTCGAAATAATAAGAAAACCCTTCCAGACTTATCATATGTATAGGGATAATGAAAAATATAAGCACAAGCTTTTGCAGCTATGCGCGACCCGCGACCAGTGAAAAACAGAGGTTTGTCTAAGCACACAGAATTGACCAATAACTAATTGTTTCATCAAAACCGATAATATACATGGCCTTATCGCCCAATAGTGACGGGCCGTGCAATTCTCAAAGGAATCTAGGGAATTAGCCTATATATGTCTAGCGGCCATTTTTCAGGACATTAGCAAACAGTGCAGACCCAGATCAGACGCCGCAGAACGCGGCGTCTGATCTGGGTCTACACTGTTTGCTCAAAGTACACACATTATTGCAAAATTTACCGCAAACAAAACAAAACTAGCACCACTACAATTGAAAATGGAACGCTCCAAACTCATTAGGTGGAATATTCCATTGTCATATATGGGTTAAGAATGCGTTCCAATGAGCTATGGTAAACAATCAAACGGGGCTCGCGCAATTCAGATTTCCCTGTATGTCTACATATACATTACTAAAACCGGCCCCGATAGCTCAGTTGGTAGAGTGTCCGCTCCGGGGAACGGGAGGTCTCGGGTTCGATCCTGGGCCGCGACATACCAAAGTCGTTAAAAATGGTACTAGCTGCTCCTCGTTTGGCACTCAGATTGACTGGTCGATCCAGTGTCAGGATAATGTGACTGGGTGTGGTATCATGTAATGTGTCTGGGACATGATACTTCAGTGAGACAGCACTATAAACGTGAGCATTGAGCTCCCTGTCGCAACCAGACACCGTCGTGATATGACTGAAAAATTGTTGAAAGCGACGTTAAACCCGAATTCACACACACACACACACACACATACATTACTAAAACACACCTGATCAAACAGATTTTACCATCAAAAATGACATTTGTCATTTCAGCTCAAAACAGAGATTGTGGGTACTCGTTCGATCCCCTCTATTATAATAGGCGTGTTTTAGTGGTATATGTGTTACCCATTTTGTACTAGGACTCCCAAAACGGGTAATTGGCAAACAGTTTGTTTGTTTGTTAGTTTGATTGGGGTTTAACGCCCCGTCAACACTATTTAGGTCATATTGGAGACGATGCTTCCACTTTTGTGGGACTTTTACCCGACAATGAAACCAACAGGGCTTAAATGCACTAGACGGTCTGACTCGCAACACTTTGCATGGCAGGCTTAGTCCGTCTAAGCGGTTAACCAGTACTCGTGTGCGGTCAGTTTCAGCTCTGCGTGATGTGACGTTGCATAAATGTCATGACGTTGTACCGACTTTGATAAGACGTCACAATTGCGTCATGTACCTGCTGGGACGCAGCATTTAAAATGAATTTGGGTGTCTTAAAGCTTTCACCAGTAGTCCGTCACAACCATTTTCACTCTACTGAAGTTTGAACTTCTTCGACAATAAATCCTATCTGAAATGATCGTTATATAAAACAGAATCTTACACTTGTGAACATTTTGTATGAAATTAATGAAACTCGCCGAAGGCTCGTTTCTTGAAGTATGAAATGACCACTCGCAGAAGATAAGACCAATATCAAATTTCATACTCTTTTGCATACCAAAGCCCTGTGGCTCCCCGTGCTAATTCTATTCTTAAGGTACGACGTTTTTAAAACAATCCGGAGTTGAGACCAGACTGTTGTTTATGCTAATTTGCTTTATTTTATTGTGTTAGTAGTGATTTGTTCTATACGCAGGCATTTTAACCCATTTTGTACCGGAAACCACAAAACGGGTAATTGGCAAACAGTGTAGGCCCTAATCAGACGCCGCATTCTGCGGCGTCTGATCTGGACCTACATTGTTTGCAAAATGTTCAGCCATTTTCCATATAAATTTTAAGGAAAACACAACCTGACACCCCTACATTTTGAAATGAACTCGTGCTATATATAAGGAGGAAGATTCCATTTGGTACAAAAGGGTTAAACTTTACCCTCGTTATTACAACTTCATTTCTAGATATAATAACTGTCTAAAAATTCAAAAGAAGATTGGGCAGCCGTTTTGCTTTCAGTTCAATTTCATTACACTACTGGCAATCAGCAAATTATCTCTAACAATACAGTTAGATCCATAGCCTCATAGAGATATAACTATAGGTTTCTTTTGAGTCGACTGACAAACAATCGGGACAAAGTTTTTAATGACTTTATTGTGTTGTAGTCAACTTGACTATCATTGACCCGTAAAGTTAAACCTCGCAGACAGCGTTTAAACGAAACCCAGGGTCCAGTTGTCCAAAGCCTAGTTAGCTTAACAAACTCGTTAGTGGTCAAATTATTAACTGTTCTATAAGTACAATATCTAATATACATGTAGTGTTATTTTGGCTGAAAAAAGAAATGAGAGCTGCTTATATTTTCAGTAAAACTTATAACATACAGTAAAATTCATATATTAAAGACCACCTTTGAGACTGTTCAAAAGTGGTCTTTGGGACCACTTTTGAACAGTCCCAAAGGTGGTCTTATTATACCCTGGAAATCCTGCTCGTAATGCTCAGATGTGAGCGAGTAGCAGTAATAGGAGAAAAAAAATGCCTTGCCGTTATTTGGCGGTTCCATTATAGCAAACACACGAAGTGTGTTCATGAGAATTGTATTCCTATCCAATAATTGCTTCTCAAAACCAAAAGGAGTTAAGACATATTAAAACAGAAACACAAAATGCGTCGAAATAATTTCAAAAAAGCTCTTTTCGAAGACCGATGCCGCATCAAACGCTGAAGTTTGGTCGCGGGAAAGTTTCGAAACTAAGTCACGCGTTTAAATTTACTGAAACGTACCGCACTGAGCCGCAAAGGTTAGACGGTTAAACCCAGCACCGCGACTGGACCAACGGGTAACCGGAGCATTTGCCGAAGCATTTACCGGAACTTCTCGGTAGGGTGGAAAGCGCTTCTAGTCTGGCTAAGCAATTAAAACTTTTCACAAACTATCACTCAAGGGTATAAAATAAAGCCCTGGGAATTGTATGAGACACAATGAGCTATCTGGCTACCTGTGGATTTCTACCTTCCAAAGATTTACAAAATGATGATAAGCCCCAAATCTATAGTATAACGCTAGTGCTGCAGGGTACTTTAAAGTGTCCACGCTGCAAACTACATGTAACTGAGTCACCAACTCAATATATGAAGATAGATAGATACATAGGGGTGTAAATTAGTGTATTTGCTCAAAAGGCAGTGCCTTTATTTCATATTATTAATAGCAAACACACGAAGTGTTTGCTTTACTGTAGAGAGGCTGGAACAACATACTTATGCACCCAAATCTCGCCTGGAATCTCGTTCTATTTCTCGCGATAATCCGCCATCTTTACAGAGTTCATGAGAATTGTATTCACATCCAAAAATTACTCTTCAAAAGCAAAAGGAGTCAAGTCCAGTTACAAAAGAAACACAAAAAGCATCGAAATAATTTTAAAAGGCTCTTTTCGAAGACCGTTCCAGCAAACGCTGAAGTTTGATCGCGGCAAAGTTTCGAAACTACGTCACGCGCACTGAGCCGAAAAGGTTAGCCGGTAAAATCCAGCACCGCGCTTGGACCAACGAATTACCGGAGCATTTACCGAAGCATTTACCGGAGCTTCTCGGTAGTGTGGAAAGCGCTTCTCGTCTGGCCAAGCAATTAAAACTTTTCACAAGCTATTGCTCAGGGACATAAAATAAAGCCCACAAACAGCTATCTTGCTGAAACCGTCGTTTCGCCCCTGACCGTTTCCCCCCTAGTCGTTTCGCCCAAGAGGTTTCCTCCCTGTTCGCCCCTCCCCCGCCCCTGGTCGTTTCGTCCCCCTAGTCGTTTCGCCCACTTTCCAAGGTAAAACTAATTTCCACTGCAGAAATGTTATTCATCTTTAACTTAACAGAGGTGAGAAGAGGCAAATATTAAAGTAGCATCATCGCCCTCTCACGTGAGTCCAAGGATAGCTGATCCATAGATACCTGGCCGACATCGGGCCTTAAAAGTGGCTACTCGGGGAGTTGTGAATAGAACTTGTTACGCAAAAATAATTGATTGTTTGATTTATGGTTTGGGGGCGAAATGACTACGGTTTGGGGGCGAAACGACTGGGGCCATAAAGGAAGGCGAAACGACTAGGGTGGGTGGGGGGAGGAACGTCTTGGGAGCGAAACGTCTTGTTATCAGCTGGCTACCTGTGGATTTCTACCTTGCCAAGATTTATAAAGTGATGATGAGCCCCAAATCCATAGCATAATGCTAGTGCTTCAGGACACTTTAAAGTGCCCATGCTTCAAATTAACTGAATCACCCTATGTAATTTTCTGCCCCTTAATTGCACACAGGACCAACACTGGAACATCGTCAAACTAAAGCTATGTGCAAAGCAGCTGTGGAGCTCAAACAATTGATTTGGGTTTAACCACACGCCAACCCTGGTTGGTCAGTTTGTGTTATCTCCCAGAGAAAGGGACTAAAGAGATAGAAGAGTTAGTAGAGGAGAAGAGAGGGAGGGACAGGGGAGAAAGGGGAAAATGAATAAAAGTGTACAAATAGAAGAGATAACAACACTCCTTTTCTACCCCTACCTGCCGCAAGGACAGCAGGCCTCGCCAAACTGTAAATCAATATATGTTGTACTCCGGTCACCTTTGCCTCACAACAGAACAAATTAAAAACTTTGAAAAACAGTTTTATGTAGTTTATGGAAGATCCCTCTTGAAGCACTCAAAGATCCCTGAAGTGACAATATTCTTTGGAAGTTGGTCTTAAGTCTGATGCCCGTGCCGATGAAGGTGGACTGATAGCACATGCCGGTCCATATACCCCAGGGAGTATCCTCTACTGTTCGCTGCTTTCAGGTCGGAGAAACTGCAAGCATGGATGCCCAGAGATAGATGATGCCCGGGATTGACATCTTGATGTCAATGCTATCGAATTTGCAGGTCAAGGCGTTGTATCACTCGGGAGGTAATGCTGGTAGTCACCTCGAGACAAACCGAGTTGCTCGCCGTTGCACCGTCTCGAACTGATACTATATATGGGCCCCATACTGATGTGGCATATTCCAGGATAAGTCTTATCATAGTCACTACATCATGCTTTAACATCTTCAGACCAGCTGGTTATCTTCCTCCCAAAGACACACCAGGCTGCAGTTTGGCTTTTAACAGTTGCATCAAAAAAAGGATGTCAAGGTACTTTCAAGTTTTTAAGATTGACAGTACATGGCTGTATTCCATTATAGACATTGCTGTAGTCTGTAAAGATCCCTCTGAAGTGCTGCAGTATCAGCCATGCTTGAGATCTTGTGGTATAAAAAGCTGTATTAGCAAAGAGGTGAACTCCAGAGCTGACTATCTGTGGCAGGTCATTTATGCGTGGGCAGAACAACAATGGTCTGAGAATGGCACCTTGAGGGACACCAGATACAGCTGGGCCAATCGCGGTAATCAGGCCTTTTTTACCAGGTCTGGTTAACCCCTGTTGGTCAGGAAGCTCTGGATCCACTGTAAGTGGTTTATATTTTGTCGTGTCTGAGCTTGATAGTGCTCAAGCCATTCATGTGGAACTTTGCCAAACACCCTCTCTCTATATATATATCTATCTATCCTTACTGCGTTAGGTCACATTTGGTTATTGCTCACTTGAGATTTGAAGGGCAAACGCCTACGTGGTAATCATGACATTGCGGTAAGGATCTTAACCTGCAGAGGAGATTATTCTTTCTGCACGTGGGTGGTAGGGTGGGGCTCCAGTTATCGTCCCGATCCGAAGGACGGTGCACTTTGTGACATTCGTCCCTACAAATGATGCCAGTGGAACATGTTCCGGATACTAAACTGTATTGTCGCTGCCGGGAATCGAACCGGGGGTCCCCAGCATCAGAGGCAAGTGGTTTAACCCGTAAGCAACCACTGTTGGTGTGTTTTTGATGTTCAACAGCACTATTCTTTCTTTCTATATATATACTGCAACAACCCCGCCCACGAGAATTACGTGCAGGTGTACATTTCATACACGCAAGGTCCTACACAGTAATCATATAATTACGGTAGGGATATTTCTTTCTTTCTACTTATACTCCGATCGGTCACATTTGACCATTACTCGCAGGAGATGGTTCACCCTGCACAGGGGGCCTCCAGTCCAGTTAACTACTAACTATCTAAGGGGTGTAAATGAGTGTGTTTGCTCAAAAGGCAGTGCCTTTATTTCATATTACTCGTTAACAAGTACTGATTTTCAGGTTCCGTAACACAACAACTGTCCTTCCTCTGATTAGATTAGTTAGTTCCCTTGTCGTTATAATATCTCCGCTAGGTGGCCACATAACGTTATGTGCGAAAGAAAGATAATAACGAAGGGACACCAATCTATCTACCAAACTCTAGAACAGTTGTCAGTATCTAGTTAACCGATTAAGTGTGTTTAGTTATGGCCTTAACAATACTGACTGGATTTAATAAATAAATAAATAAATAAATGGGTACACCTGTCATTATTCCCGCCAATGTCTTCACAGAGGGGACAGCGTTTGTGACCTTTTGCTTGTTTTCCTTGTCATTCAGCCCCTCTGGAAAAGGGGTCCACTCCTATGATAAGGGATGCAAGAATAATTTTGAAAGAGTTGCCTCCCCTGTAGGTGCAAACGTTGCTCTTAATAGATGATTTCTTACTGTATGACTCTTTTCCAAAATATTCTTAATTTATCGAAACTAGCTAATTTCTGCTTCATGCATAGATTGCTGGTCTTCACCGGGCACCCACAATATAATAATGAAATTAATGTCGACTCTTGTAAGCACGACACATCTGTATATAAAATAGAAATTATAAGAATATTGATTGCACGTACTTCTCGCTCCGCTTAGCGGGGCTTGGAGAAATAGATTGGGTTACATGGTGCTTACACGCAGAGCTGAAAACGACCGTGCACATGAGTACTGGCAAACCGTTTAGAAGGTCTAGGCCTGCCCAGGCGAAGTGGTGCAAGTCGGACCATCCCTGCATATGAACCGTATTGGTTTGTTTTGGACGGCAGGGTTTAAGATGTTATTTGGTTTCACATATTTTATTACTATAGCAATAACATCATTACAATATGTGACAAGTTATTATACAATTTGGGATTAGAACGAAAGCACAAGTACTTATATAGTTCTTCTCCCAGTAACAACTGACATGTAAACATAATGACGATTTACAAACGAAGTATGTTGAAACAAGTGATAGATGTTATTTCATCTCGATGTCGGGTAAAAGTCCCACAAAATTGAAAGCACATCTCTAGAATAACCTAAACAGTGTTGTGGGGGGCGTTAAAACCCCCCAAATCAAGCAATCAAACAAACATTGCAAGAACTTGTAAAAGTGGTCATACGTAGATTTTAACATGTCACGAAATTTCGAATAAACGGGATTATATAATTGTCTCAATATCGCATTGTTAAATTTCTTTCTTTTCAATTAAGACATAAGATAATTGTACGATCGTAATGACCGTATATAGAATGGAAACGGCAATCAAAGTTTGACCCATTTTTTCCTGCAAACCCCAAAAACAGGTACCATTGGGGAACCATTGCAAACAATGCAGGCCAAGATCAGACGCCGCAGAACGCGGCGTCACCGTTTGCAAAACGGTGAGTTATTTTGCAAATACGTTCGTAAAGCAATCAAACTGACCCCCCCCCCACCCCCACCCCCGTAATTTTCGAACTGGACTGCTATATATACATGTAAGGCAGGAGAGTCTGTCCAGTACAAATGAGTAAAACAACAACAAAATAATCATGAGATTTGTTTTCAGCGCAACGTTAATCTGTCCAGTACAAAATGGGAAAAAAAAAATCATGAAATTTGTTTTTAGTGCAACGTGAATCTTTTATATTTCGTCTCACTGATCATGGCATGGCGCAAATGTATTATAAACAGCTTGCTTTTTAGTACAATTGTCATCATTTTGTGCAGTTTTCACTTCTACCATTTATTTAACCGTTTGATAACAAAGCCGACTTGTCAAGAAGAAAATATCTTGTTTTCACAAAGGAAAGTAGAGTTAGATATGACTGTTCCTGAATCAAATTGTCTACATACAGACGGTGAAAATAATGCAGTTCTTTCTTTCTTCGTTCCTGAGAATTTTGAAGGCAGACAGTGCCATAAACGGGATATTGCATTTGCTGAACGGAATATGTCTCAGGTAAAATTTATATATGCGTGCGTGCGTGCGTCTGTGTGTACATGAGATTAAAGTCTCAAGTTATTCTCCTAGCGATGAGTCATGGGTGGAGTAAAGAATGGCGCCGCGGTGGTTTGACCCGCTCGACATCAGCGTCGTTGAGGTCATATCAGGGCTGGCGAATAAAAAAACGGGTTCGGAAGCTGGTTCCCCATATTTATCATATACTTATACTTGTATTGCCCTTGAGACAACAGATTCTGCACCCCCTATCTCACTGTGTTAGTGGCACACATCTCGCCTACACAGTCTGACTAGCTGACTCGAGGGCCGGGACAGACTTTAGAGGGCCGGGACAGAAGTTTGTCCCGCCCTTGAGACAACCTGTCGGCCCTGCAAATAATAATGCATGAGAAATGGCATAAAAATGTTCAAATGACAATAAAAAATAGCTGGAGAAGCCAAAAACATTGTTTTTCATTCGTTTTGTGTTATTTTTATATAAATTTCAGCTAAATTCTTACCTTCTCCGGAATTCCTAGTTTGAATGGTCCGTTGGAATAATTGCGCACAGCTACTGCGGTTGCGCCTGAACCTCGAAAATATTTTTTAAAACTAAAATCAACTATTTAATAGCAGATTTTTATACAGAATTTAAAGAGCTTAGAAATTTTTATTCGAGCGTCCATGTTGTTTACAACGTCTCTGTGGCGCGGTGACGTCAGAAAATCTGCACTCGTTGACGTCACGTTAATCTACATGTACGTGTGCGCGCCATGACACTGAATGTCGTTTCACATGCCAAACTGTCTGTTGTCTTTTTTGCTTAAATTTGCTAAATTATTGCAAAACCCCTTGATTGTTTTGAATTGCGGTATAAACCAAATACATGTACATGATTAGTGTCTTTAATAATAAAATATAGATCTGCTCGCCACTAAAAAATTATCTAAGGCTCACCGATTACATTTTATTATTTAAGACACTAACCATGAAACTAACCATGTATTTACTATATCTTAGAATTAAAGTATCTTAGAATATTTTTACGGAAATAAGTATATGATAAAAAGAATATAACACGGTTGTTTTGATATCGGCCCTGGCCTCGGCCCTCGGCCTGTCTCAGCCCTCGCCGTTCCGGCTCGGGCTGAGACAGGCAACTCGGGCCGAGACCAGGGCCGATATCAAAATAACCGTGTAATATTCTATATATATCATATTAAAGGGAAAATGAGACAAAACTTCGAACAAAAAACCTACTCGGTGGCACTGTGTGTGAGTGTGATTTGAGGTTTAACGTCCCCATCAACACTGTATAGGTCATTTTGGAGACGTTGTTTCCAATTTTGTGGACTTTTTACTCGACATTGAGATGAAATGACTTTTCAAGCCCTACCGCCTAAAGAAGCCAATAGGGTTTATATGCAGGGACGGCTCTAAGCCTGCCTGCGAGTCGGACCGTCCATGCATATAAACCCTGTTGGTTACATTGGGCGACGACAGGATTCTATTATGGTTTGAGATAAGTAGGGGAGACCGGGGCAGAACGTTACAAGGGGTAAAGTGTTACAGTTGAATTTTCGACATGATGATGTCATCTATGACGTCATAACTTTTTATCTGTAAGCTAGTTTCGGGTGCGCCATTTGATGACATAGGTTGCGGGCGATTCCAACCAACTGTTAAACTTAGAAGACGAGTGAATGCTTTTTGCAACAAGAAAGTAAATTTTCTATTTTTTTCTAAATGTCAGATTGTTCTATTCTCGGAATTTGGCGAATGAGCTAGCTTATAATCAAAAGCTAGTGCACACTCAAAGGATAACTAAGCAATATGAAATGTGATTCGGTCTACCTTTGGTTTTACTGTATATCAAATATGTCCAAAGGACTGCCATCGGGGCAATGTGTTACATGGTACGTGGGGCAAAGTGTTACAGTGTAACACTTTGCCCCATGCATATTCCATCAAACACCTAGCGAGATAATAACGATACCAGTGAAACAGAAAATGTATATAACTATTTTAGAACTTCCATTACTGCTCCAGTGATGATTATTATTACGTGCATTATCATATATGGCAACATTTATTCTTTGATACGCAGTCTAATGTGGCTCGTGATCCCATTCCCCAAATTTGCCTGCTTATTTATCCATTATGGCCCGCGTGTCATTATGCACGTGAATGACACATTGGTTTAGGCGGAAAAAAAACGTGCTTAACGCTTTAACGGACATTGCGTGGTCCGAAGATGCTTAATTATATCAAACTTACAACCGATTTAAGAAAATTTAAACTTATTGTGAATACCCAGTAAATGATTTGCAGAAAATGCAAAATATATGTAATATAAAGGTTATGACATATTAGATGTCGCGTTAATGGTCATAACGGCCTGCTAGCTACATGTAAGCCCTCGGACCAAATGACCATTTTTTTTTATTTGATTTGAGGTTGATCGTCCTCGTCAACACTATTTAGGTCATTTTGGAGACGTTGCTTCCAATTTTGTGGGACTTTTACCCGACATTGAGATGAAATGACATCTCAATCCCTACCGCCCAATGAAACCAATATGGTTTATAAGCATGGACGGGCCCGACTCGCAGCAATTTTTCTGGGCAGGCTTAGACGTTCTAAGCGGATTACCAGTACTCATATGCGGTCGGTATCAGCTGTGCGTGAAAACATCGTGCAATCTAATCTATTTCTCCAAGCCCCGATGGGCGGGGACGGCAAATGACCATTGGGCCAATATGGAGCTAAACGACCGATATACCTAATACCGCGACACAAGGCATTTCAGAACCTCTAATGATTAAGTGCATTATGAAAAATAACATTTTTCTTGGTTGCGTGGTCCAATATATATTGCTAATGATTCCATCTCCCATATTGGCGCACTTACTTATCTCGAATGGCCCATGCGTCTACCCATAAACGTTATATTTGCGTGAACGTTGTTGTAATAACACTGTTTCCTAGTCCCAGGCAATGTCTATGGCGTGACACGTACGTAACTTACGTCAGAATCTTTGTTACGCGACTGTTAAAAAGAACTTTTACTCTATTAAACACACTATATTAATAGTTGAGCTTTCTTCGCATATTCTAATGGACATTACAGTTGTAATGTTTTCAGTACGGAACATCATGCATAACACTTTTGCCATTACAGTTGTAATGTTTTCAGTACGGAGCATCATGCATAACAATTTTGTCATTACAGTTGTAATGTTTTCAGTGCGGAACATAATGCATAGCACTTTTGCCATAATGGCCTGGTCAAGAGATCTTTAACATGATTACTTCTAACTTAAAATTCAACCTAATCAAAGGTGCCAATATTCCGTCATTGTAAAGGACGTCGTACGTGTAACGTTATGGGACGTACCTAACTAATTTGCATAATTAATCCACTAGTGGACTATCGAATTTATTACATGCCGTTATTACACTCTCAGACGCGACGTCATATAATAAATTGTACATTTTACAGCCAAAACATATTTTAAGATGAAAAAATGTTATGTTTTCTTCTACCTTCTCAAACCATAGATTGTGGCGGTTCTAATGTGTACCTACAATCTATATTTTTGAACAGAAATAAGAAAAATAAAGGAAAACCCTTGAACACCTCCCCCACCCCAGTTTTATTATATAAAAGTGGGGATTCAAGGATGTCAGGTTTATATTGGCGTGTTTTCGTGATGTCACGCATGAATTAAAATCTTTAACAGCGCATGCTGCGGATCCTGAAGTATTCTGGCAGTTTCCTTTTATTGCCAATGCTAGGTTTCGATTTCCTTTCCGCCCATCCTGTCACCCTCAACCCGCAGTTCACGTAGGTGACATTGCATATTGTTATGTAACACTTTGCCCCGGATAACGTAACAATTTACCCCAAATCTTGGGGCAAAGTGTTACATATACCCCGTATTTTGTTCTCGTTATCAATTGTTATAAAATGGTTGAATTGTTTCTTTAAAGTTGCAGTGTGTTCCTAATTGAGTGCTTTTTTCGAATAACATCGCTTACAGGGTTCTATGCAAGCTAATGTCGGCAAAAATTTAGAAAAGTTAAAAAAATGTAACACTTTGCCCCGGTCTCCCCTATATGGCTGGATATAATCATAAACAGTGCAGAACAGTTGGAAAACTAAGCGCTTTCAGCTTTCGCCTTCATCAGAGGCTTGTTAGCGTCTCGGATTTCGCCTTCATCAGATTTTTTTTTTTTTTTTTTTTTTATTATTATTATTAAGATAAACATAAAAACCCACCGCTACAAAATATGACTTCGATAATTCCCTTGTCTGTTCGCTAATGATGAGCCCGAAAAGGGCGCTTTATTTAATTCTTTTATGCAGTAAATGTTAAATTTTAGAAAGAGACTGATTCCAAAGTTAACCGCATTAAGCTCGACAAAGTTAGCAGGATGGCAGGACAGCAGGATGAAACATGTTAAGTTAGCAGGATGGCAGGACAGCAGGATGAAACATAATAAGTGA
The DNA here is from genome assembly GCA_963580285.1 of Lucinisca nassula. Lineage (NCBI taxonomy): Eukaryota > Metazoa > Mollusca > Bivalvia > Lucinida > Lucinidae > Lucinisca > Lucinisca nassula. The sequence continues at coordinate 186,632 of CAUZLF010000639.1, forward strand.
ACAGGATGGCAGGACAGCAGGATGAAATATTAAGTCAGCAGGATGGCAGGACAGCAAGATGCAACTAATAATTTAGGAGGATGGAAGAACAGCAGGATGAGAACTTGTTCTGAATTTCAAAATATATACAACCATGTTATTGGCACCTATAGCTATGTTAGAAACTAGAAATCAAATTTAGCCCCTTCCCGTCTTTAAATCGTACGGCCGCGAAAACCCAATTTTCGTCCTGCCACAAATTCACCCAGATGAAAAATTGTTTCCAATCACAAAACTTTTACCATCATGTTGTAGGCAACAAAAATCTATGTAAGAAAGTGGAAATCAAGTTTGGCTCCTATCAGCGTTTAAAGCGTACGGCCGCGAAAACCCAATTTTCGTCCTGCCACAAATTCACCCAGATGAAAAATTCTTCCAAATCACAAAACATTTACCATCATGTTGTAGGCAATAAAAATCTATGTAAGAAAGTGGAAATTAAATTTGGCTTCTATCAGCGTTTAAAGCGTACGGCCGTGAAAACTCAATTTTCATCCTGCTGGAAATGCAACATCAATTTTCATCCTGCTGAACCTGTCAAGTTAGCAGGATGGCAGCACAGAAGGATGAGAAATTCTTCCGAATTTCAAAATATATACAACCATGTTATTGGCACCTATAGCTATGTAAGAAACTAGAAATCAAATTTAGCCCCTTCCCGTCTTTAAAGCGTACGGCCGCGAAAACCCAATTTTCGTCCTGCCCAAATTCTACCAGATGAAAAATTGTTTCAAATCACAAAACTTTTACCATCATGTTGTAGGCAACAAAAATCTATTTAAGAAAGTAGAAATTAAATTTGGCTCCTATCAGCGTTTAAAGCGTACGGCCTTGAAAACTCAATTTTCATCCTGCTGGAAAAGCAACATCAATTTTCCTCCTGCGGAACCTGTCAAGTTAGCAGGATGGCAGCACAGCAGGGTGAGAAATTCTTCTGAATTTCAAAATATTTACTACCATGTTGTCGGCACCTAAAAACTATGTAAGAAACTGGAAATCAAATTTAGGCCTTTCCCGTCTTTAAAGCGTACGTCCGCGAAAACCCAATTTTCGTCCTGCCACAAATACACCCAGATGAAAAATTGTTTCAAATCACAAAACATTTACCATCATGTTGTAGGCAACAAAAATCTATGTAAGAAAGTGGAAATTAAATTTGGCTCCTACTCAGTATCAGCGTTTAAAGTGTACGGCCTTGAAAACCCATTTTTCATCCTGCTGGAAATGCAACGCCAATATTCATCCTGCTGAACCTGTCAAGTTAGCAGGATGGCAGCACAGCAGGATGAGAAATTCTTCTGAATTTCAAAATATTTACCACCATGTTGAAGGCAACAAAAATCTATGTAAGAAAGTGGAAATTAAATTTGGCTCCTATCAGCGTTTAAAGCGTACGGCTGTGAAAACACAATTTTCATCCTGCTGTTAATGCAACATTATTAAACGTTTTTTTTTTATTTTATGCTTGGCAGTGAAATCAATGCATATCTGAAACAAATAAAAATGATATCAATCACAAGTGAAATCATTTCACATGTGATTGATACCATTAATATCATTTCACTGTAGCGTGCCGGAACTACATTTTTGTTTACGTTCTGGTCGAAAAAAGGTTATTTTTACTTTTATTTACTAAGAATAATAATTCCTTATGCCATTAGAAACATATTTTGAAGGCTCACGACTCACGGATGGCATTGAAGATGAATGAACAGGTGCAAAACCTGACAACAGCAGCGCTGTGATTGTGAACATCACCCTTTTGCCGACACACATCTCGGGCACAATTTAAATGTTCCCTCACAGATTTAGGCTTAGTTCTTTTTGTTACAAATGGTCTACAAGGCGTACCAGTTCACTGAATCAGTGGATGGCTGATTAAGAGTTTGTACAAGGAAATCTGTGCTCAAATTAGCGTGATTGTTTTTTTTTTTTGAAAAACCGGTCGCAACGACTGCTACACATGGACTCGATTATACAATGGCTGGGTGCATGTATCTTAGAGCCTTCAATAATAAAATGGACTTCAAAAAAGCACAACGCATTCTGTAACATACCTTGAAATGCATTCTTTGAACTAAATGTAGAATCCAAAATGGCGATTTGTTTATGATTTGAAACTGACAGTTGTGACGTCATGTAGCCAGATCAAAATCGTGACGTCACCGTCTCAGATCGATCAATTACTCGAGTATCGTAAGTGTCCTGATTAATTATAAAATAAAAAGAACATTAACTTTTTTTCGGCGGATACCAAAAGTATTTCATCTCGTGTGTTGAAAACATCCGAATTTTCACTCGTGCTTCGCACTCGTGAAAATTATGATGTTTTCAACACACTCGATGAAATATTTTTGGTATCCACCTCAAAAAAGTAAATACCCTCTATTTATTCATATGCCGTCGTTAATAAGCACTGGATAACGTCGTGTAATAAAAATCGTATGACCACACATGTAATAACACTTTGGCGGGATTAAGTAACGTCATGACGACGTCCATGTCAACCATGCATTTTTTTTTAAATTGTCAGATAAAAAGGCGATAAAATCCAATTTAAAGTGGTCATATGATAAACAGAATCTTTCACTCGTGGTCATTTCATATGAAATGACCACTCGTGAAAGATTGTCTATACCCGACATTGAGATGAAATGACTTCTCAAGCCCTGACGCCCAATGAAACCAAAAGGGGTTTATAAGCATGGACAGTCCGACTCGCACAGCTTTGCCTGGGCAGGCTTAGATCCTTTAAGTAGTTTACTAGTACTCGTGTGCGGTAAGTTCCAGCTCTGCGTGGAAGCATCATGCAGCCCATCTATTTCTTTAGGCCCCAATTAAACAATAAATAAAATCACATTTGATGTAAAGCAAACTCAGACAGTAAATTCGTTTGCGCTTGTGAAAAAGTTGGCAAAAAGAAAGAAAAATGATGTGTATCAGCGTATGTAAACATAAAGATGTATAAGAAATAAAAAGCAATAAGTAGAGAAAAAAAAAAAAAAACAAAAAAAACATAGAACAAATTTGGATTCGAACCCAGCGTGTGTGTCGACGCCGTTGCTTATCGCCCCATAACACCTTTTCAATAAAGTAGCGTTTTATTATATCTATAATGAAAACGTCTGTCGTGATTATTAATTTGTTTTGTTAGTTTTATTTGAGGTTTAACTTCCAAGTCGACACTGAAATGGTTATTTTTGAGACGTTGCTTCCCATTTTCACTGACTTTTACCGGACATTGAGATGAAATGACATCTCAAGCCCTGCCGCCCAATGAAACCAATATGGTTTTTAAACATGGACTGGCCGACTCGCACAGATGACAGAAAATTTGTTTATTTTTATTATTTATTTATTTATTTTATTATTGCCGTTTTTTGGCTGTTATTTTAATTTTTTATTATTTTTTTTTTTGCGGGATATCTCATTTGGAAAGTGTTGTCGCCCTTGCTTCGCCACTTAGATGCCCAATGAACGCATCAAAGAGTTTAAATCCCCTTAACATGTAACACATATGAGGGGCCCCGTGGGGATGTCTTAGAACCATCTCTTCGAGGCTGTTATAAAGAGCATCAAAAATTTTATTTTTGAAAGCAAAAACAAATATTGGGGTGCTCTTTAGAACCGCCTCATTCGGGCAGTTCAAAAGAGCACCCATAATATGTTTGCTCTAAAATATTGATTGGGGGTAATCATTAGAACCATATTATCGAGGCAGTTCTAACGAGTCCCAACAGTCAAAATTTGGAGCAGAAATAAGGAAAATTTCATTTTTTTTTGGTCTTAAATCTTTCTTTTTTGTTTGTTTTAGTGTTGAAGTTTTCAAATATATTTGAATAGACGTGTTTTGGTAATGTGCTCGACACTGAGATGACATCTCAAGCCCTTCCGCCCAATGAAACCAATATGGCTTTTATGCATGGATGGTCCGACTCGCACCACTTTCCTGGGCAGGCTAAGGACCTCATAGCAGTTTACCAGTAGTCTCAGCTCTGCGTGGAACTATCATGCCACCCAATCTATTTCATCAAGCCCCGAAGGGCGTGGGCCAACAGGCCCATGTAATAATTCAATGCGTACCCAAATTTAGATCAAGAAAACAAATGAATATTTTTAAATTATAATATGTAACTACTACTCAAAACGTCAAAACCAGCTTGTGTCCCTGTACCCTTTGAATGAATGGTCCCGCACTTTCGGTATTAGGGCATATTGCAAATATCTCTCTCCCAATGGAAGTGTCTTTGAGACAGTTTCGTTCAAATTCTTAAACCTGCATTTTGTAGCACACCTGGGCCGAAGGCTCCAGGGGAGCTTATAGTATAGTGGGTCGTCCGTCCGTCCGTCGTCCTTCCGTCCACACTTTTGAGCAGCTATATATCTGCAGCCTGCAGGCTAATCTCAATCAGTTCTCATCTGCAGCATGCCTCTGTCGGGGTATTGATGACATAAGCTTTCTTTCAAAATTGCACGAAGACTTTAGTTGCCATGGCAACCACAAGGTCCCATAGACATACAATGGGAAAATGCTTGCCATCACCGTAGCGCCTTCAGTTTTGATCGGATCTTTCTGAAACTTACACGTAAGGTGGCTTGGGATAAAATCTCAGATGAGTTCGAAAACCGGCCAAGTTGGCCCATTTATCATAGAGTCACGTCCCTTTGACTACTGAAAATGCCGATTTTTGAACTTATCATCACCGTAGCCCCTTCAGTTTTGGTCGGATCTTTCTGAAACTTATAAGTGTGGTGGCTGGGGATAAAATCTTGAATGTGTTTGAAAACCAGCCAAGTCGGTCCATTTTTCATACAGTAACGTCCCTTTGGTTGCTGAAAATGTCGATTTTTGACCTTGTCATCACCGTAGCCCTTTCAGTTTTGATCGGATCTTTCTGAAACTTATATGTAAAGTGGCTGGGGATAAAACCTCGGATGAGTTCATTTTCTTTTTTTTTTTTGGTTTTGGTTTTACGGCCCTTTCAAAATTATTTCACTCATATCGAGCCGATCGTTAATCAGGCTGGTGGGCGAAAACCGGAGTACCCGGAGAAAAACCACCTGACCTTCCGTTGCAGAACTTGGCGTCTCACATGTGACCCGAGCGAGGCTCGAACCACAGCGGTGAGAGACCTAAAGATTAAGAGTCAGCGCTCTTATCCACTAGGCCACGGAGGCCCGTCTCGGATGAGTTCAAATACCGGCTAAGTTGGCCCATTTATCATAGAGTTACGTCCCTTTGATTGCCGAAAATGTCGATTTTTGACCTTGTTATCACCGTAGCCCCTTCAGTTTTGATCGGATCTTTCTGAAACTTATATGTAATGTGGCTGGGGATGAAACCTCGGATGATTTCGTAAACCGGCCAAGTTGGCCTATTTATCATAGAGTTATGTCCCTTTGATGGGTGAAAATGTAGATTTTTGACCTTGTCATCACCGTAGCCCCTTCAGTTTAATCGGATCTTTCTGAAACTTATATGTAAGGTGGCTGGGAAGAAAATCTCGGATGAGTTCGAATACTGGCCAAGTCGGCACATTTATAATAGAATTACGTGCCTTTGATTGCTGAAAATGCCTAATTTCGACCTTGTCATCACTGCTGCCCCTTCTGCTTTGATCGGATCTTCATGAAATTTACAAACAAGTAAGTCAGGCAGAAAAGCTCGGAGGAGTTTGAAAACTCGTGTTTTTTTATCATAGAGTAACATCCCTTGATTGCAGCAGTTAATTGCTTATTTTTGAACTTGTCATCAGCATAGCCCCTTCAGTTTATATGAGGATCTTCTTAGCAAGTCAGGAATAAAAGCTTGAATGAGTTTGAAAACCGGTGAGGTCAGCCTATTTATCAGTTAGAGGTACATTCTACTTGATTTGCAGAAAATGCTTACCCTGTCATCACCTTGTCCTCCCATAAATCCTTCAGTTAAGTTTGGCACTTCCTGAAACTTTGAATCTGTTAGCTCAGGTGAGCGATACAGGACCATCTTGGTCCTCTTGTTTTTTTTTCTCTGGTTGGGTTTCTTTTCAGTTACTTTGTGAACTTGTAGCATGTCTTTCTTGTTTTCTGATTCCTCTTAAAAATTAAGTAAGTAAATGAATAATTGAATAAGTAAAAAAATAAATATCAAGAATTAAATGAATAAAGTAAACAAATAGATAAAAATAAAAAAAAAAATGAAAGCTAGGTTGATTGGCAAATAAATGAAAAAAAAGTAAATAATATAATATTCTAAAAAAGCAAACTTATACATAAATAAAAGCACCGCAGACACTGCATAATACCCCGCCACTGCTAAGCAATGTAACTTATTTGAAAATATATCAAGGCTAAATAACTAGAAAGGGGATAGCAGAGATATGATCCGCAAGTGTAATGTCTTGATGTGAGTGGATGAAGTTGTTAGAAGATGTAGGAAGCATAATAATTATGTAAAAATCCATTTTTCAGACATTTGATGGGAAGGCAACTCAATAAGTTGACTTTATTAGAAAATTATGGAGGCAAGTATTTACCTTAAATGGCTGTGGAACATGTATCTTTATGTGGTACATGTAAGAATTTCATGTTTTTCGATGTACTGCCTGTCTGACTATATTCTTTCGTGAAGACTGATTATGAAGTGTATGACAGTGTAGATCCTGATCAGATGGCTTGTTCAGAAGCCTGATCTGGATCTTCATTGTTTTGCAAAGGTCGCGGTTGTCATGAACAGCAGGATAAGCCTGAGTTTATCTCCAGCAAAGTTATGTTATGTTATGTCTTTGGGATTTTTCAAAAGTGGTCTTAAAGACCATTTTTAACAGTCCCAAAGGTTGTCTCTGACCACATGACATGGAATGCAGAAAACACATAGAAAGAATGACTACAAGCTACTAAATAAGCTTTTTAAAGCAGAATTAGTCTTAGTTTTACTATATTCTATATAGTAAGGGAACTAGAGGCCAAACACCATTTTTCAGATATTTCAAAGGCAGATAACTCAATCGCTGGGAAAGCCAGAGTCATGTTCCTTTGCCACAGTATATAATAATTCATCTACTACATATCTATGAAGTTTCAGCAAGATATTGTAAATGATAAACGAACTACAGTCTAAAATGCATTTTTTAAATACGTCACGGGCAGATAACTCAAGAACAGGAAAAGCCAGAGTAGCAGTCCTTGGCCACAATATGAACCGTTTAGTCCTCTATATATCTGTGAAGTTTCATCCAGATATTCCATATAGTAAGGGAATTAGAGGCCCAAAACCATTTTTCAGATACTGAAAAGGGCAATAACTCTGCTAAAAATTAACGGATTTTGCCCATTAACAATTCCAAACCACTCATCCCCGATACCAATATGTATGCCAAATTTGAACAAAATCCGTGAAAAAATACTCAAGTTATCGATCGGAAACGAAGTGCGGACGGACGGACAGACATACGGACGGACGGACACCGGAGGGTATAACATAATACCCCGCCACTATCGTGCGGCGGGGTATAATGAATAAATAAAATCATAAAGCTAATATAATAAATTTATAATCCATAAATACAGATAAACGCATCTAAATAAATAAATGAAGATAAAATAAATAATTCAGTAATGCAGAAGACAGGAATGTCATGCAACAAACCCCTGAATTCTGATATTTAGCTCGCCTGAGCCGAAGGCTCCGTGGGGAGCTTTTGTGATCAGTCACCTTCAGTCGACATCCGTCTGTAGGTCCGTACTTCCGTCCGTCCACAATTTCTTTAAGAGATCTTCTTCTAAACCGCTTAACAGATTTTGACCCAACTTGGCTGAAATGATCCTTGGGTAGTCCTCTCTGACTTGTTTAAAGAATTCCATTCTATGCAGAACTCTGGATGCCATGGCAACCAAAAGGGGAAAATTAGAGAGAAAAAAAACTTCGTCTGAAACCAGAAGGCCCAGGTCTTTGATATTTGATATGAAGCTTCATCTAGTGGATTTCTACCAAGATTGTACAAATTATTATCTCATCCTACGTGAAGGAAGGCCCCATAGGAGGAATGTGTATTCCTACCTGGCCATTTGGGGGCCGGAGACAACTTGTGCCGATCTCGTTAGCAACGTAGTAGTTTTGTTTGTTTGATTTGAGGTTTAACGTCCCCGTCAAAACTGTAAAGGTTATTTTGGAGACGTTGCTTCCAATTTGGTGGGACTTTTACCCGACATTGAGATGAAATCACATCTCAAGCCCTGTCACCCATTGAAACCAATAGGATTTATTAGCATGGACCCTCGCCTCGCACCGCCTTTCCTGGACAGGCTTAAATCCTCTAAGCGGTTTACCAGTACTAGTGTGCGCGGGCAGATTCAGCTATGCGTGGAAGCATCATTCAGCCCATATATTTCTTCAAGCCCCTATGGGCGGGGGTTGACAACTTAGTTAGTACAAATTGATATAACCACATGTAGGTCGCATACAATCGCCCGCCTGCGCACGTGCGCAGTCGAGCGCTCCAATGCGATCTTGTTTTTTTATGTTTCATATTTACAGTTAAAAAGTTTATATTCGCTTTTTGGAAGAAAACTCTTCTTCTTCGTCTATCTCCAGGTTTTTTAATCTCTCTTTTCCTATACTATCTTCTCTACTGTATTCTTACCCTCCAACTATCGTTGTAGGGTATATAGAATGAACCAGGTTTTCCTGTGCTCCCTTATATAGTCTAGTCCTAAACTAATTCTAATCTTCCATGTGACAATTTGTTCCTTGTTGGAATCGTGGTTTAAGTCTCTTGCAAAGGAAACAACTCGTGGCGCTTGCGGTGATCGAACCGGCTAGCTATCGATCTCAAATCCGATGCTTTTCCACTGCACCACAGCGCAAATCGGCTCTTGCCTCGAGATAATAAGGAACTAGCGGGTCTATATGCCTAGTAACGCGACATGGAAAATGTCATAACCACTTTTCATTAAAGAGTGTTTCATGCCACGTTACTAGGCACATCGGTCCGTGTAGCAACATCTCCTCTTAAACCACTGATCGGATTTTGACCAAACCTCACAGGAATGATCCTTAGGTGGTCCCCTTTCAATGTTGTTCAAATGGTTCCGGTCCGTTGCACATCTAGGTCACAGGAGCCAAAAATAGATTTTTTTACCGAAAACTTAAAAACTCTTCTTCTCTGAAACCACTAGGCCCATGTCTTTGATATTTGGTATGAAGCTTCATCTAGTGGACCCCTACGTCGATTGTTCAAATTATAGTTCTGGGACCAAAAATGCCCCCGCCCCGGGTCCCTTTGGTTTTACAAAGGATTATACTAGTAGGGAACGTGTTTGAAAATCTTCTTCTCTAAAACCGCAAGGCCCAAGTCTTTGGTATTTGGTATGAAGCTTCATCTAGTGCACCCCAACCAAGATTATTCAAATTATAGCGCTGGGGCCAAAAATGCCCCCGCCACTGGGCCTTTTGGTTTTACACGGGCTTATATTGGGAAATCTTTAAAAATCATCTTCTCTGAAACCGCAAGGCCCAGGTCTGAAGCTTCATCTAGTGGACCTCTATCAACATTGCTACATTTTTTTCCATTATGTCTCTACCGGACAGTGGTGAAAGTTTTGAAAGTCAGATTAACTTTTCATTATGTTGTATTTCTCGGTAGCTCAGTCGGATGCGCCTAATTGTTGGTCAGGAGGACACGGGTTCGATACATGCCGGGGTCAGCAACATTCTTTCGGGGATATTGATCACGAAATCTTTTCTACGATAATTCCCTCCCTTTCGATGATTCAAGAAGGGCAGTTGTCATTTTCTGGCGAAGATATGTGCACTGTACTGGTGAACCGCTTACGTATAAACCTGCCCAGGAAAGTGTGGCACGGTAAACTGACCTGATCAAATTTAATTTCTACTTTCCCACACAGATATTTGTTGCCTACATCATGAGGGTAAAAGTTTTGTGATCTGAAACAATTTTTCTTCTGGGTAATTTTGTGGCATGACGAAAATTGGGTTTTCGCGGACGTACGCCTTAAGGACGGGAAAGGGCTAAATTTGATTTCTAGTTTCTTACATAGGTTTTAGGTGCCTACAACATGGTGGTAAATATTTTGAAATTCAGAAGAATTTCTCATCCTGCTGTGCTGCCATCCTGCTAACTTGACAGGTTCAGCAGGATGAAAATTGGTGTTGCATTTCGAGCAGGATGAAAATTGAGTTTTCACGACCGTACGCTTTCAACGCTGATAGGAGCCAAATTTAATTTCCACTTTCTTGCATAGAATTTTGTTGCCTACAACATCATGGTAAATGTTTTGTGGTTTGAAACAATTTTTCATCTGGGTGAATTTGTGGCAGGACGAAAATTGGGTTTTCGCGGCCGTACGCTTTAAAGACGGGAAAGGGCTAAATTTGATTTCTAGTTTCTTACATTATTTTAGGCGCATACAACATGGTGGTAAATATTTTGAAATTCAGAAGAATTTCTCAACCTGCTGTGCTGCCATCCTGCTAACTTGACAGGTTCAGCAGGATGAAAATTGGTGTTGCATTTCCAGCAGGATGAAAATTGAGTTTTCATGGCCGTACGCTTTAAACGCTGATAGGAGCCAAATTTAATTTCCACTTTATTACATAGATTTTTGTTGCCTACAACATGATGGTAAAAGTTTTGTGATTTGAAACAATTTTTCATCTGATAGAATTTGTGGAAGGACGAAAATTGGGTTTTCGCGGCCGTACGCTTTAAAGACGGGAAGAGGCTAAATTTGATTTCTAATTTCTAACATAGCTATAGGTGCCAATTACATGGTTGTATATATTTTGAAGTTCAGAACAAGTTCTCATCCTGCTGTTCTTCCATCCTCCTAAATTATTAGTTTCATCCTGCTGTCCTGCCATCCTGCAGACTTAATATTTCATCCTGCTGTCCTGCCATCCTGTTCACTTATTATGTTTCATCCTGCTCTGCTGTCCTGCTATCCTGCTAACTTAATGTTTCATCCTGCTGTCCTGCCATCCTGCTAACTTAACATGTTTCATCCTGCTGTCCTGCCATCCTGCTAACTTTGTCGAGCCATTGATTTATCAGTGTTGTGCCCTTTTTGCTGTCAGCTATTCAAACGTAAAAAATCGCTTGAAGAAGTAGATGGGCTGCATGATGCTTCCACGCAGAGCTGAAACCGACCGCACACGAGAACTGGTAAACCGCGTAGAGGATCTACGCCTGCCCAGGCAAAGGGTGCGAGTCGGACCGTCCATGCTAATAATCCCTATTAGTATCATTGGGCGACAGGGCATGAGGTGTCATTTCATCTCAATATCGGGTAAAAGTCCTCAAATCAAACAAAAACAAACGTAAAATAATACTAATAAATAAAAGCTGTTGAAGGTTAAGCGTTCAGTTTTTCTGCAGTACTGCAATGTTTATGATTCTTACCTACCACACACACACACACACACACACACACACACACACACACACACACAAAGACCAATCATGATTTTAACAATATAGTACTAAAACAGTTTATAATCATTTTCATTTTATTACAAAAATCGGTCCCCCGATTTAACATCGGGCATCGTAAACTAAATTTGCACTCATTTTTTTTTTGTTCAACATGACTTAATTGGTCACATAATGAGAGTTGCTAAGAAATAATCGTAACAGATTTATTAGGCAGATTTGCCGGATCTGCTGACAATAGCAGAATGGAAATGACAATTCTTACTTTACACATTCCTTGCGCAGATACCTTACTTCAAGATAGTGAATGAAATCTTTGTTCCGAAAACTGTGTCCACTCTTGCTTTGAGCAGTTCAAAATCATTTACTCGAAATTGTTCCAGGTTGCTCTTGCAAGTGTACCAGGGTCAGGAAACACTTGGATGCGACATCTTATTGAACAGATTTCAGGTAATTATATCGCTGTATACCACGTTATGCACATTACGCATATGCAAGCACATTACGCAAATGAATGCATATTACGCATATGCGCGCATGTGTATAATGAAAAAGGAGATATGCGCGGTGTTCTACAAGGGCTAAAATGACCGAAATCGACCCCCGCATTTAAAAAAATTTAGATGTTAGCTATTATAGCCCGCATTTAACATTTTTCTTTTTTCAAAAGGCGTCGGCCTTGATGGCAATGTGTTTAAAATTTATTTCAATGTAAAAATGCTACAATACTGTAGTATACATGTACATGGTAATATAATGTGGCACATGCAAAAACATGGAAAGAAATGATTTTATAACAGGGTGGGGGGGGGGGGGGGGGGGGGAGAGAATTTTATTTGTTGTGCATACAATTTATGTTAAGCTGGCGACACCACTGAAACAATGTTGTTGATTAATCAAGTTAAACCATTGCTATGACCTTGAACTGCAGTGGGCCTTGAATTAATGAAATATTCTGTACGAATTATTCTCTGATATTATGACCATAGATCGGATATTTTATGCACACGATCCGCCGGCCTTGGTGGCTCGGTCGGATGCGCGTTCGACCGGTGATCAGGAGGTCGTGGAGTCGATCTCCGCCTGGTTGACAATAACAATAATCTTTACTGCCTCCAAATTGAAGAGCGTGTGAAGAAACAAATAGGGAAAGCACATTCAAACATAAATGTACATAGAGCAAAGGCTTATATTGTTCTGATTCTCCCATTCACCCCACTGGGTTATTTATGTAATATTTATTTTTAACATCTTAAGAGGTCCGCCCATCGGGGCTTGAAGAAATAGATGGGCTGCATGATGTTTCACGCAGAGCTGAAACCGACCCGCACACGAGTACTGGTAAACCGCTTTGAGGATCTAAGCCTGCCCAGGCAAAGCGGTGCGAGTTTGACCGTCCATGCATATAAACCCTATTGGTTTCATTGGGCGGCAGGGCTTGAGATGTCATTTCATCTCTATGTCGTGTAAAATCCCACAAAATTGGAAGCAACGTCTCCAAAATGACCTTTACAATGTTGATGGGGACTTTAAACCTAAAATCAAACAAAACAAAAACATCTTTAGGGGAAGATTCTGGAAAATGAGTCAAAGAATATATACAGTTGGTAAACATTTTGTTTACAAGTTAAGGGATTAAAGTATAATCACGAAACTTCCAGATCACATTATATTTAGCATATAAGGTTATTTCATTCTACAATATTCCAGAATCTTACTTTCAGTAAAACATCAAAGGGTCAGAATTTCCATAGTTTTCAATTTGGGTTTCTTAAGAAAACTTAATTCCAAAATCTGTGCTGGATTACTTGAGGATTGTTATTATTTTTGGCCTCAGTGCTCATTTTGTGGGATCAGAAAAGGATAGATGAGCCCCGCCAAGCGATTTTGTGTCTTCGAGCATTCCGTCATGACGCATTTTAACTGCGCATGCCCAGCCATTCAGAGGGGCCAGGTATATGGCTTTCTGTCTGAAGGTTCCTCTTGATTCACTGCTTGTATGAGCGAGCAGCGAAGGTTCTGGCGAGGCTGCGCGGATGCGCAGGCTCGCCTGAACCTT
>CAUZLF010000640.1:0-53000 GCA_963580285.1 Lucinisca nassula
GGGACAGTTTTGGCCCAAAGGCTATAATTTGAACAATTTAGGTAGAGGTCCATTAGGTGAAGCTTCATACCAAATATCAAAGACCTGGGCCTGGCAGTTTCTGAGAAGATTTTCTAAAGATTTTCCATATATAACCAATTTTTAGGGCCCAGGGGGCGGGGGGGGGCATTTTTGGCTCCAGCACTATAATTTGAACAATCTTGGTAGGGGTCCACTAGATGAAGCTTCATACCAAATAGCAAAGACCTGGGCCTTGCGGTTTCACAGAAGAAGATTTTTAAAGATTTTCCCTATATAAGCCCATGTAAAACTAAAGGGCCCCGGGGCGGGGGCGTTTTTGGCCCCAGCACTATAATTTGAACAATCTTGGTAGGGGTCCACGAGATGAAGCTTCATACCAAATAGCAAAGACCTGGGCCTTGCGGTTTCAGAGAAGAAAATTTTTTAAAGTTTTTTCCCTACATAAGCCCATGTAAAACCAAAGGGCCCTGGAGCGGGGGCATTTTTGGCCCCAGCACTATAATTTGAACAATCTTGGTAGGGGTCCACTAGATGAAGCTTCATACCAAATAGCAAAGACCTGGGCCTTGCAGTTTCAGAGAAGAAAATTTTTAAAGTTTTTTCCCTATATAAGCCCATGTAATACCAAAGGGCCCCGGAGCGGGGGCATTTTTGGCCCCAGCACTATATTTTGAACAATCTTGGTAGGGGTCCACTAGATGAAGCTTCATACCAAATATCAAAGACCTGGGCCGTGGGGTTTCAGAGAAGAAGATTTTTAAAGATTTTCCATATATAAGCCCATGTAAAACCAAAGGGCCCCGGGGCGGGGGCATTTTTGGCCCCAGCACTATAATTTGAACAATCTTGGTAGGGGTCCACTAGATGAAGCTTCATACCAAATATCAAAGACCTGGGCCTTGTGGTTTCAGAGAAGATTTTTTAAGTTTTCGGTGAAAAAAATCAATTTTCGGCTCCTGTGACCTAGATGTGCAATGGACCGGAACCATTTGAACAACTTTGAAAGGGGACCACCTAAGGATCATTCCTGTGAAGTTTGGTCAAAATCCGATCAGTGGTTTAGGAGGAGACGTCGTTTGAAGAAAAAGTTTACGGACGCACGCACGACGTACAACGGACAAAAAGTGATCCCAAAAGCTCATCTCGTCACTACGTGACAGGTGAGCTAAAAATACTAAAAAAAATCATCTGAGAAACCATATGCTCTAGGAGGCTGAGACTTTATGAAAATATTCACCATATTTGCCTTTATAGGTTTTGTGTTTTTAGCTCACCTGTCACATAGTGACAAGGTGAGCTTTTGGGATCACTTTTTGTCCGTCGTGCGTGCGTCCGTGCGTCAGTAAACTTTTTCTTCAAACGACATCTCCTAAACCACTGATCTGATTTTGATAAAACTTCACAAGAATGATCCTTAGGTGGTCCCCTTTGAAAGTTGTTCAAATGGTTCCAGTCTGTTGCACATCTAGGTCACAGCAGCTAAAAATAGATTTTTTTACTGAAAATTTTAAAAATCTTCTTTGAAACTGCATGGCCCAGGTCTTTGATATTTGGTGAAGCTTCATCTAGTGGACCTCTACCAAGATTGTTCAAATTATATCCCTAGGGCCAAAAATGCCCCCGCCCCGGGGATCTTTGGTTTTACATAGGCTTATATAGGGAAAATCTTTAAAAATCTTCTTCTCTGAAACCGCAAGGCCCAGGTCTTTGATATTTGGCGTGAAGCTTCATCTAGTGGACCTCTATCAAGATTGTTCAAATTAAAGCCCTATGGCCAAAAATGCCCCCTCTGGGCCCTCTTGTTGTATAGTATATGTCCAAGCATTACAGCATTATGGGCCCTTGTTTTGCAAACTTTTGTGGTGCAAATTTATTTCACATTTATCACTGAATTACAATGAAACTTCATACATATAACCACTATGAAGGGTAGATGTGCATGAAAGTTCTCTTCATGGTTTTTCCAAATGTTGCAAAGTTATTGGGCTTTGTTATAAAACTACTGTGCCACAAACTATTTCCACGCTTTTAGTGGATTCCAACAAATTTTTGTTTACACATTCACTTTGAAGGGTAGTTGGGTTTGACTTTATCTTAACAGCGTGTCCATGCAGTGCAGAGTAACGAGACATATATTAATATTACCCCATTTCAGTGTGTAATGCCTTGTGGGATACACTGTATATGGATTATCCCCACTCCAGTGGTTAATGCCTTGTGGGGTACACAATATCTTAATTAGTCTCACTCCAGTGTGTTATGCCTTGTGGGGTACATTCAAAGTGTTTAAGTTTAAATGCAAAGATTATGGGGACATATATTAATATTAATTATCACCACTTCAGTGTGTAATGCCTTGTTGGATACACTGTATATGAATTGTCCCCACTCCAGTGTGTAATGCCTTGTGGGGTACACAATATCTTAATTAGTCTCACTTCGGTAAGTTATGCCTTGTGGGTTTAAGTTTAAATGCAAAGAGTAACGGGACATATATATTAATATTAATTATCCCCACTTCAGTGTGTAATGCCTTGTGGGATACACTGTATATGAATTATCTCCACTCCAGTGTTTAATGCCTTGTGGGGTACATTCAAAGTGTTTAAGTTTAAACACAAAAGAGTAACAGACATATATTAATATTAATTATACCCCCGGCATACGAAGTATGTCAGGGGGTATATAGTTTTCGTCTTTCCGTCCGTTCGTTCGTATGTTTGTTCGTTCGTATGTTTGTTCGTTCGTACGTTCGTTCGTCAACCTTTACGTCAAAGTTTTGCGTTAAACCTTTTTGATTGCTCATATCTCTGTAGCCACAGGTTGGATTCTCTTCATATTTGGTACAGGTTATCTCTATAGCATTACCTTTCATATGGAATATCTAAGCCCCTAGGTCAAGCCCCTGGGTGGGTTGTCTGTCTGTCCGTCTGTCTGTTCATCTACTTTTACGTCAAAGTTTTATGTTAAACCTTTTTCATTGCTGATATCTCTGTAACCACATGTTAGATTCTCTTCATGTTTGGTAAAGGATATCTCTATAGCATTACCTTTCATATGGAATATCTAAGCCCCTGGGTCAAGCCCCTGGGTGGGCTGTCTGTCTGTTCATCTAAGTTTACGTCAAAGTTTTGTGTTAAACCTTTTTCATTGCTGATATCTCTGTAACCACATGTTAGATTCTCTTCATGTTTGGTAAAGGATATCTTTATAGCATTACCTTTCATATGGAATATCTAAGCCTCTGGGTAAAGCCCCTGGGTGGGCTGTCCGTCTGTCTGTTCATCTACTTTTACGTCAAAGTTTTGTGTTAAACCTTTTTCATTGCTGATATCTCTGTAACCACATGTTAGATTCTCTTCATGTTTGGTAAAGGATATCTTTATAGCATTACCTTTCATATGGAATATCTAAGCCTCTGGGTCAAGCCCCTGGGTGGGCTGTCTGTCTGTCTGTTCATCTACTTTTACGTAAAAGTTTTGTGTTAAACCTTTTTCATGGCTGATATCTCTGTAACCACGTTAGATTCTCTTCATGTTTGGTAAAGGATATCTCTATAGCATTACCTTTCATATGGAATATCTAAGCCTCTGGGTCAAGCCCCTTGGTGGGCTGTCTGTCTGTCTGTTCATCTACTTTTACGTCAAAGTTTTGTGTTAAACCTTTTTCATGGCTGATATCTCTGTAACCACATGTTAGATTCTCTTCATGTTTGATAAATGATTTCATGATGCATGTCCCTTCCCCCACTCATGGTGACCTTGACCTCAAGGTCATGGTGACCTTGACCTCAAGGTCACGGACTTAGAAATTTTACATTTGGTTAAAGTTTTATGTCAAAGTTTATAGATGCCTGTATGTTCTATTTGATGCCCTCACTCCCTTGGTCCATTTAGAAATTTTATGTTTGGTTTAGCTTTTACAAGCACATTTATAGATTCTTATAGCTTCTTGACTTCATTCATATTACATACAAGCTCGAAAGATATATCAGAGGGTGACGCTGGCCGGGGGTATACGTGACCCACTGGTCACTTTCTCTAGTTATCCCCACTTCAGTGTGTAATGCCTTGTGGGATACACTGTATATGAATTATCCACACTCCAGTGTGTAATGCCTTGTGGGGTACACAATATCTTAATTAGTCTCACTCCGGTGTGTTATGCCTTGTGGGGTACATTCAAAGTGTTTAAGTTTAAACGCAAAGAGTAATGGGACATAAATTAATATTAATTATCCCCACTTCAGTGTGTAATGCCTTGTGGGATACACTGTATATGAACTATCCACACTCCAGTGTGTAATGCCTTGTGGGGTACACAATATCTTAATTAGTCTCACTCCGGTGTGTTATGCCTTGTGGGGTACATTCAAAGTGTTTTTAAAGTTTAAACGCAAAGAGTAACTGGAGATATATTATTATATTGATTATCCCCACTTCAGTGTGTAATGCCTTGTGGGATACATTGTCTATTAACTATCCCCACTCCAGTGCGTAATGCCTTGTGGGGTAAACAATATCTTAATTAGTCCACTCCAGTGTGTTATGCCTTGTGGGGTAAACAATATCTTAATTAGTCTCACTCCAGTGTGTTATGCCTTGTGGGGTAAACAATATCTTAATTAGTCTCACTCCAGTGTGTTATGCCTTGTGGGGTATTATAAAACAATATCTTAATTAGTCTTACTCCAGTGTGTTATGCCTTGTGGGGTAAACAATATCTTTATAAGTCCCACTCCAGTGTGTTAAGCCTTTTGGGGTAAACAATATCTTAATTAGTCTCACCCCAGTGTGTAATGCCTTGTGGGGTAAACAATATCTTAATTAGTCTCACTCCAGTGTTTTATGCCTTGTGGGGTAAACAGTATCTTAATTAGTCTTACTCCAGTGTGTTATGCCTTGTGGGGTAAACAATATCTTAAGTAGTCTTACTCCAGTGTGTTATGCCTTGTGGGGTAAACAATATCTTAATTAGTCTTACTCCAGTGTGTTATGCCTTGTGGGGTAAACAATATCTTAAGTAGTCTTACTCCAGTGTGTTATGCCTTGTGGGGTAAACAATATCTTAAGTAGTCTCACTCCAGTGTGTTATGCCTTGTGGGGTAAACAGTATCTTAAGTAGTCTTACTCCAGTGTGTTATGCCTTGTGGGGTAAACAATATCTTAAGTAGTCTTACTCCATTCTGTTATGCCTTGTGGGGTAAACAATATCTTCATTAGTCTCACTCCAGTGTGTTATGCCTTGTGGGGTAAACAATATCTTAAGTAGTCTTACTCCAGTGTGTTATGCCTTGTGAGGTAAACAATATCGTAATTAGTCTCACTCAAGTGTGTTATGCCTTGTGGGGTAAACAATATCGTAATTAGTCTTACTCCAGTGTGTTATGCCTTGTGGGGTAAACAGTATCTTAAGTAGTCTTACTCCAGTGTGTTATGCCTTGTGGGGTAAACAATATCTTAATTAGTCTTACTCCAGTGTGTTATGCCTTGTGGGGTAAACAATATCTTAATTAGTCTTACTCCAGTGTGTTATGCCTTGTGGGGTAAACAATATCTTAAGTAGTCTTACTCCAGTGTGTTATGCCTTGTGGGGTAAACAATATCTTAAGTAGTCTCACTCCATTGTGTTATGCCTTGTGGGGTAAACAGTATCTTAAGTAGTCTTACTCCAGTGTGTTATGCCTTGTGGGGTAAACAATATCTTAATTAGTCTTACTCCATTCTGTTATGCCTTGTGGGGTAAACAATATCTTCATTAGTCTCACTCCAGTGTGTTATGCCTTGTGGGGTAAACAATATCTTAAGTAGTCTTACTCCAGTGTGTTATGCCTTGTGAGGTAAACAATATCGTAATTAGTCTCACTCAAGTGTGTTATGCCTTGTGGGGTAAACAATATCGTAATTAGTCTTACTCCAGTGTGTTATGCCTTGTGGGGTAAACAATATCTTAATTAGTGTCACTCCAGTGTGTTATGCCTTGTGGGGTAAACAATATCTTCATTAGTCTCACTCAAGTGTGTTATGCCTTGTGGGGTAAACAAATCTTAATTAGTCTCAGTCCAGTGTGTTATGCCTTGTGTGGTTAACAATATCTTAATTAGTCCCACTCCAGTGTGTTATGCCTTGTGGGGTAAACAATATCTTCATTAGTCTCACTCCAGTGTGTTATGTCTTGTGGGGTACATTCAAAGTGTTTAAGTGTATGAAGTCAAGGCAATCGGATAAAAACTGTAGGAGAATGGTTCCAAAACCACAAAGAGTAACGGGACATATTATGGTATGGGGTTGTCTGTCCGTCTGTCTGTTTAACTGTCTGTCTGTCTGTTAACTTTTTCATTTCAGGATAACTCCTCCTAGTTTTCATCCATTTGACTTAAAACTCGGTAGGTGCATTGCTGGCAAGGTCTAGATGTGCATGTGGGTTTTGATTTTAGGTCTGACAACTCTAGGCTCAGTAATGCCCCTAGAATTGTCGGTTTTGGCCATTTTCGCCCTTTTTCATATTTATACAACTTCTACAGTTTTTATCACCCATTCCGGATTTATGCAACTCCCCCATAAAGTTTTTATTCAGTTTACTTGAAACTTGATAGGTGCAGTGCTTGGAATGTCTAGATGTGCATGCGAGTTTTGTTTCGAGGTCTAACATCTTTAAGCTGAATTAAGCTCCTGGAAATAGTTAAAATTCATTGTTATCTTTGGCCATTTTTGGATAACTCCTCCTACAGTTTTTAGCTCACCTGTCACGTAGAGACGAGGTGAGAATTTGGGATCATTTTTTGTCCGTAGTGCGTGTGTGCATACGCCCGTCCGTCTGTAAACAATTTCTTCAAACAACATCTCCTCCTAAACCACTGATCGTATTTTAACCAAACTTCACAGGAATGATCCTTAGGTGGTCCCCTTTCAAAGTTGTTCAAATGGTTCCGGTCCGTTGCACATGTAGGTCACAGGAGCTAAAAGTAGTTTTTATTTTAATGAAAACTTTGATATTTGGTATGAAGCTTCATACAATGGACTTCTACCAAGATTGTTCAAATAATAGCCTTGAGGCCAAAAATGCCCCTGCGCCGGGACCCACTAGTTTTACATAGGCTTAAATATAGGAAAAAATCCTTTAAAAATCTTTGTGACTGAAACCAGAAGGCCCAGGTCTTTGATGTTTGGCGTGAAGCTTCATCAAGTGGACCTCTACTGAGATTGTTCAAATTATAGCCCTGGCACCAAATAATGCCCCCGTGGCAGGGCCCACTGGTTTTACATAGGCTTATTTACGAAAAACCTTTAAAAATCTTTTTGTCTACACCAGAAAGCCCAGGTCTTTGATATTTGGTATGAAGCTTCATCTAGTGGACCACTACCAAGTTTGTTTAAGTTTAAATAGCCCTTGGGCCAAGAATGTACTAGAGACACTGATACTCAGGTAAGTGATCCAGGGCCCTGTGGCCCTCTTGTTAACCAGGTGACTTGTAGTTTGGTAGTGCATTTCTGGCAAGGTCTAGATGAGCATGTAGGTTTTGTTTCCAGGTCTGACAACTTTAAGCTGCGTTTTTCCCCATGAAATAGTAAAAAATTTTGTTTTGGCCATTTCTGGATAACTCCTTAAACAGTTTTTTATCCTGGTGACTTGAAACTTAATTGATGCATTTCTGGTTTTGTTTGTTTGATTTGAGGTTTAACGTCCCCGTCAACACTGTAAAGGTCATTTTGGAGATGTTGCTTCCAATTTTGTGGGACTTTTACCCGACATTGAGATGAAATGACATCTCCAGCCCTGTCACCCAATGAAACCAATAGGGTTTATTAGCATGGACGGTCCGCCTCGCACCGCGGTTCCTGGACAGGCTTAGATCCTCTAAGCGGTTTACCAGTACTAGTGTGCGGGCCGGATTCAGCTCTGCGTGGAAGCATCGTGCAGCCCATATATTTCTACCAAGCCCCTATGGGCGTGGGCGCTGATGCATTTCTGGCAAGGTCTAGATGCTAGATGTGCATGTGGGCTTTGTTTATAGGTATAACAACAAATGTGTGTTAAATGCCCCTTGAAGTTGTTAATTTTGGCCATTTCTGGATAACTCCTTTTTAATATCAAATATAACTACCCATCACTACAAGTATAACCTCCCATTGTTTTGATTGGTAGGTATATTGTTAATTAAAATTAATTTTACATTAAAAATAACATTAAGGGTTTAAGTTTCGTACTTTTTTTTTACCTTTGACCCCTATGACCTTGACCGTGGAGGTACAGACCTGGGTTTGCATGTGACACATCGTCTCATGATGGTTAACATTTCTACAAAGTAATTTCAAAATCCATCCAGAAATAAGAAAGTTATTTACTGCATTTAAGTTTCGGACCCTGTTTTTGGCCTTTGACATCTAAGTATGACCTTGACCTTGGAGGTACGGACCTGGGTTTTGCACGTGACACGTCGTCTCATGATGGTTAACATTTCTGCAGTGTAATTTTATAATCCATCAAGAAATAAGGAACTCATTGACCGCGTTTTAAGTTTCGGACGCATGGACGGACGGACAAGGGCAACGCTACATGCCCTTTCCACCATTCTTCAAATGGCAGGGGCATCAAAAATTTCCTATTTTGGTATTGTCTGCACAATAGCCATTTCATTTATCATTTGATTTTAACCAAACTTACCGGCAGTTTCACAATAAAGTCCAAATAAGAAGTTTGTCTTAAATGTCTTTGTTATGATGGATGTTCTTAGTTATGTACATGCATTATTTAAAGATAACATTCTTCAGTTTTGCCCACAAGTCATCTACTTTAAAAATCTTCTTCTGAAACCGCAAGGCCCAGGTCTTTGATATTTGGTATGAAGCTTCATCTAGTGGACCTCTACCAAGATTGTTCAAATTATAGCCCTGGGGCCAAAAATGCCCCCGCCCCGGGGCCCTTTGGTTTTACATACGCTTATATGGGGAAAATCTTTAAAAATCTTCTTCTCTGAAACTGCAAGGCCCAGGTCTTTGATATTTGGTATGAAGCTTCATCTAGTGAACCTCTAGCAAGATTGTTCAAAGCAGGGATTTTCCTACCCTTCAGAATCAGGGTCCAGGGGCCACTGGGTTTGGGAAAAACAGCTCGCTAATATTTATAGTTGGGAATTTAATTCAGCTGTAACTTTGTCAATTTTGGTTCAATTTTCATGAATTTTTTATCAAAATGTAGCACAACATCAGAAATTGGGAAAGTTGTCATAAAATTTGGGAATATCTGTCTCTAAATTGGGAAAAATAGGGGCCGATTACCGGCCCCAAAGTTGCACTAGGAAAATCTCTGCAAAGTATTGCCCTGGGGCCAAAAATGCCCCCGTCCCGGGGGCCTTTGGTTTTACATAGACTTATATAGGGAAAATCTTAAAGATTCTTTAAAAATCTTCTTCTCTGAAACCGCAAGGCCCAGGTCTTTGATATTTGGTATGAAGCTTCATCTAGTGGACCTCTACCAAGATTGTTCAATTTATAGCCCTAGGGCCAAAAATGCCCCCGTCCCGGGGCCCTTTTGTTTGACATAGACTTATATAGGGAACATCTTTAAAAATCTTCTGCTCTGAAACCGCAAGGCCAAGGTCTTTGATATTTGGTATGAAGCCTCATCTAGTTGACCTCTTGCAAGATTGTTAAAATTATACCCCTGGGGCCAAAAATGCCCCCGCCCCGGGGCCCTTTGATTTTACTTAGGCTTATTAAGGGAAAATCTTTAAAAATCTTCTCCCCCGAAACTGCAAGGCCTAGGTCTTTGATATTTGGTATGAAGCTTCATCTGGTGGACCTCTACCAAGATTGATTAAATTATAGCCATTGGGCTAAAAATGCCCCCGCCCCGGTGCCCTTTGGTTTTACATAGACTTATAAAGGGAAAATATTTGTAACTCTTCTTCTCTGAAACAACAGGGCCCAGGTCTTTGATATTTGGTGTGGAGCTTCATCTAGTGGACTTCTACCAAGATTATTCAATTTATAGCGCTGTGGCCAAATATGCCCCCGCCCCGGGGCCCTTTGATTTTACATAGACTTATGTAGGGAAAATCTTTATAAATCTTCTTCTCTGAAACCGCAAGGCCCAGGTCTTTGATATTTGGTGTGAAGCTTCATCTAGTGGACCTCTACCAAGATTATTCAAATTATAGCCCTGTGGCCAAAAATGCCCCCGCCCTGGGGCCCTTATCATAGGCTTATGTAGGGAATAACTAAAACAATTTTCTTCTCTGAAACCGCAAGGCCCAGGTTTTGATATTTGGTGTGTAGCTTTATCTAGTGGACCTTTGCCAAGATTATTCTAATTATAGCCCTTGGACCAAAGCTGCCCCCACCGCGGGACCCTTTGGTTTTACATTGACTTATAAAGGGAAAATCTTTAATTCTTGTCTGAAACCAGAAGGTTCAGATCTTTGATATTTGGTATGAAGCTTCGTCTAGTGGACCTCTATCAAGATTATTCAAATTATACCCCTGGGCCCAAAAATGCCCCCTTCCCCGGGGTCCACTGGTTTTACATAGACTTACACAGGGAAAATCTATATATAAATCTTCTTGTCTGAAACCAAAAGGCTCAGTTCTTTGATATTTGGTATGAAGCTTTGTCTAGTGGACCTTGACCAAGATTGATCAAATTATAGCCCTGGGGCCAAAAATGGCTCCGCCCCAAGGCCCACTGGTTTTACATAGACTTATATAGGGAAAACCTTGGAAAATCTTGTCTGAATCCAGAAGGCTCAGGTCTTTGTTATTTGGTATGAAGCTTTGTCTAGTAGACCACTACCAAGATTGTTCCAGTTATAGCCCTGAGCCCAAAAAAATGGGCCCACCCCGACGCCCACTGGTTTTACATAGACTTATGTAGGGAAAACCTTTGAAAATCTTCTAGTCTGAAACCAGGAGGCCAAGGTATTTGATATTTGGTATGAAATTTCATGTAGTGGGCCTCAACCAAAATTGTTCAATTTAGTGACATTGTGCTAGAAATGGACCCACCCCCGAGCCCACTTGTTTTACATAGACTTATATTGGGGAAACCCTTTGAAAATCTTCTTTTTTGAAATCAGAAGGCCAAGGTCTTTTATATTTGGTATGAAGTTTTGTCTTGTGGATTTCCACCAAGATTGTTCAAATTATAGCCCTGGGGCCAAAAATGGCCATGCCCGGGACCCGCAGGTTTTATATTGACTTTTAAGGAAAACCTTTAAAAATCTTCTTTTCTGAAACTAGAAGGCTCCGTTCTTTGATATTTGGTATGAAGCTTCACCTTTTAGACCGCTACCAAGATTATGCAAATTATAGCCATGGGGTCAATAATGGCTCTTCC
The DNA here is from genome assembly GCA_963580285.1 of Lucinisca nassula. Classification (NCBI taxonomy): domain Eukaryota; kingdom Metazoa; phylum Mollusca; class Bivalvia; order Lucinida; family Lucinidae; genus Lucinisca; species Lucinisca nassula. Next base: position 11,356 of record CAUZLF010000640.1, read on the forward strand.
CGTGTCCCACTTGTTACCCTATGGATCAGGTGAGCGACCCAGGGCCATCATAGCCCTCTTGTTTACAAATTTTGTCTGCCTTGGTTTTTGGCAAATTTGGACTGGAAATCAGTGTACTTTGAAATAATTTAGGAGTACCATGGTTAGTTCTGTGTAATGGTGGCATGTTCTGTTTGGAAATTTTTAATGCATTTGAGCCCTTTGAATTTTTCAGCTTCTCTGAGCTTTTTGGCTCAGAGGAAACTATTACCACCACAATTTGTCTGTTATTAATGTTTGAATAAAGTTGATCATCTGTGACATTGAAGCTAGAACATCAACTTGTTGTCATCTCAAATGACCACATTCAGAAATGTTATATTTATATCCTCTGCTTGCTGTTGCTTGAGCAGTTAAATGCCCTCTTGACATGTTGTGTTTAGGGTTATATTTATCTGAAATATAACTTTGTAGCATAAAAGCATGATGAAAACCTGGCATGTTATTTTCAAAAGTAATTTTTTAAGAAATTGTTTTTCCAGATATCAAAATTGACACCAATACAAACGAGAGTGATGATGAGGAACTAATTGAAGATGATGACCAAAGCAGTACTGAGAGTGGTGAGGAGTTAATGGAAGTACACAATCATCACAGTGATAAAAGTTTAAATGGTATACTGTCTGCTTAATGTTAAACAGTTGTCACAAATTTTTGTTAAACATTTTCATATTGTGTATAAACTGAAACTCTTTGCAAGAACAATAACCAGACCTGGCCTGCTGATGTAGTATAGTATAAATGTACATTACATACTTTTTCCATGACCTGTGACCTGACACTGACCTAATATGTTCTATAAAAGGGTTATCCTTTGGCAGCAAGGAATACACCACAGAACTTGAAAATATGAAGTGTATGTGTTTTCTAGGCCAGACTAGCTAGTTTTGGCCAATTAGGCCTCATCAGTGACCCTCAAGTATTCTCAAAATTCCGCAATGGAATCAATGATCCCAAAGGACAAGAAAATATAAACTACACTATGATGTAGGGCAGGGAGACTTTTTACGGCTGCCACACATTCCCAGACACCAATCAATGATCCCAAAGGATAAGAAAATATAAACAACACTATGATGTAGGGCAGGGAAGCTTTTTACGGCCACCACACATTCCCAGGCACCTGCTTGTGAATTTTACCTTTTTAAGAGTTTGTCAATGTGCATATCATAAGATGTGTCTAAAAGGTCTCACACACATGGAATGTTATGTAACTCAACATTTCAGTAGGTTGTAAGGTTTTAGTTACAATTTCAACCAAATGGGTGGTTCACTTTCATTCCTTTGTTTTTTTTTTTGGCTCATGTCAATTGGGGAGTTTAATGAGCCTCCGCATTGTTTTACATAGAAACATAAAAACAAGAGACCCAAATGGGCCTGATATGGCCCAGCTGAACTTCCAATAGGGAAGATGTTTGAATTTTTACCTGTGGATCCTTATTAAGGCCCTGATTGACATAAATCCATAAAAAACAGTATGAAAAGGCACCACCAAAAGATTATTGACACAAAATTTCATTGAAATCGGACCAATAGTTTTGGAGAAGAAAATGTTTGAATTATTCCCTATAGTATTTCTATGTAAAACAGTGTGGATCCTCATTAGGGGCCTGATAGACATAAACCTGTAAAAAGTATTATGAAAGGGCACCATCCAAGGATCATTGACGTCTAATTTCATTGAAATCGGACCAGTAGTTTTGGAGAAGAAGATCTTCGGGTTTTTTTCCCTGAAGTATTTCTATGTAAAACTGTATGGATCCTCATTAGGGGCCTGACTGACATAAACCTGTAAAAAAATAGTATTATGAAAGGGCACCATCCAAGGAGCATTGACATTAAATTTCATTGAAATCGGACCAGTATTTTTGGAGATCTTTGATTATTTTCCCTTTAATATTTCTATGTAAACAGTACGGGTCCTTATTAGGGGCCTGATTGACATAAACCTGTAAAAAAGCAGTATTATGAATGGACACACCCAAAAATCATGGACACAAAATTTCGTTGAAATTAGACCCATAGTTTCGGAGATGTTTGAATTTTTCCCTATAGTATTTCTATGTGAAACAGTGCGGGTCCTCATTAGGGGCCTGAGTTTTGTTTGTTTTGGGGTTTTACGGCCCTTTCAACCCATTAGGATTATATCGAGCACGGTCAGTTAACCTAACCACACCTTTCCTGGGCAAGCTTAGACCTAAGCGGTTAACCAGTACTGAGTGCACATACTTTCGCCAGTAACTGACAACTGCCCTTCTTGAATCAGCGGAAGGAGGAGAATGATCATAGAAAATATTTCATAATTTCCACGAAAGTATGTGACTGAACCAGGTTTAGAACCCGCAACCTCTGGCTTCTCACTCAGACCTAGACGGACTGGGCTATGCCGCCCGGTCATTTTTGGGGGCCTGAGTGATATAAATCCGTAAAAAAAAACAAATTTATGAAAGGGCACCACCCAAACATCATTGACATGAAATTTCATTGAAATTGGACCAGTAGTTTCGGAGAAGAAAATGTTTGAATTTTGCCCTATAATATTTTTATTAAAACAGTGCGGATCTTCATTAGAGGCCTGATGGACATAAACTCATAAAAAAGTATAATGAAAGGTCACCAACCAAGGATCATTGTCCGATTAAATGAAATTTGAGGTCAATTATCCTTGGGTGGTGACCTTTCATCAAACTCGCTCAGAATGATCATCTGGACAATATCTTGGTCAAGTTCGAATATGAGTCATGTGGGTTCAAAATGTAGGTTACTAGGTCAAATCATGATCAAATCTTTTAAATACTCTAGAGGCCAGTTTTGGTCCAATCTTCGTCAAACTTGCTCAGAAGGATCATCTTGACCATTATCTTGTTCAAGAGAAATCTTTTTAACACTCTATAGGCCACAGTTATGGTCTAATCTTCATCAAACTTGCTCAGAATGATCATCTGGACAATATTTCAGTCAAGTTCGAATATGGGTCATGTTGGGTCAAAAAGTAGGTCAGTAGGTCAAATCATGATAAAATCTTTTAAATACTCTTAGAGGCCGGTTTTGGTCCAATCTTCATCAAACTTGCTCAGAAGGATCATCTTGACCATTATCTTGTTCAAGATTGAAAATCTCAGTTAAGTCATTGCTCTCAGGCGAGTGATTTAGGGCCATCATGGGCCTCTTGTTTTAAAGTTAGATATGTAATTATTTTATAGATTGTGGAGCAACTCAGAGGGTAACAGGAAAGTATACTCATAAACCTTGGAGTATGGCAGAGAATAAACTCATCTATGACCATTTTTCCAAGTTCATCAAACAGGAGAAAGTTCCAGGACAGAAAGAGTCTGATGTGTTTAAATGCAGGAGGGAAATTATTCAGTGAAAGAAGTTGGAGAAACATCAAGTACAAAGTCAAAAACATCATTGCTTCAAACAGACACAAAATTAAAGAAAAAAATACAAGAAATAGCTGTAATTGATTGTTTATTCCAATATTTGTCATTGACCATCACCGTATAAAATACATCAATTAAACAGGTCAGTTTGAAGCTCTGCTGACCAATGGGTAGTATAAGCGATTGTGATAGCTATTATTTAGAATGGCTGGACGGGCATATATTGCCCCACCACGTGAAGACTTGGTTGTGCCAAAGTGGAAACATTGTGTTATTACCAGGTTCAAATATTCCTAGATGTAATCAGTTGCACATGGGAACTATCTTCACATCATTTTGGGGTTACAAATATACACTTTTTCACTACCATCAATTTTCATGTCATGGGGAATTTCAAGTCTGTTAATATCAAATCAGTGAAGAATCCAAAATGGCCGCCATTACTAAAAAAAAAAAAAAAGAACACAAAAGAAATATATCCTTTAAAAATCTTCTCCAAAACCACTACAGGAAATTCAGTGAAACTTCACATGTAGAATCAGTACCTTAAGGGTATTCAAGTTTGTTTAAAGGCATAATATCATTACAAGTTTGTGTAACATTGCCAAACTAGTCTGTTTATGTATGTGAAAGTACAAATGACAGGTGTTTAGACATAATTGAAATAAGTCACTCAGGATATATGAAAACATACCAAAATAATTTTTGTTTGTTTGATTTGAGGTTTAACGTCCCCGTCAACACTGTAAAGGTCATTTTGGAGACGTTTCTTCCAATTTTGTGGGACTTTTACCCCACATTGAGATGAAATGACTTCTCAAGCCCTGTCGCCCAATGAAACCAATAGGGTTTATTAGCATGGACGGTCCGCCTCGCACCGCGGTTCCTGGACAGGCTTAGATCCTCTAAGCGGTTTACCAGTACTAGTGTGCGGTCCGGATTCAGCTCTGCGTGGAAGCATCATGCAGCCCATATATTTCTTCAAGCCCCTATGGGCGGGGGCTTACCAAAATAATAGAAAAGGATAAAAACATGTACCATGTCTCGATAAATTTGTAGTGTTTTCTTGTAGTTTGACATGCAAAGTAAGTTCGTGTGTCTAAAGTGTCTTGGTTGTTAATCATTGTGACAATGCATCCATACTTGGGGCATTTATGTTCTTCAGACATATTTTTTGTTGTGACCTATAATTGATACTAATATGAGATGCTGATTTTTTTTGTCTCTCCCTCTTCAGTGGGATGGAGATATAGCTGTCCAAATGGTGACAGGGATGGCAGTGGCGTCCACTTTTCAAGTATTATATATCAGAAGTCTCTGGTCAGATTTTATTTAAACTTTGGTCACATAACACTCTCAACATTAGAACAACAAAATGTTGACGTTCAATTTCATTCCTTGATCTATTTTAAGAAATTCAGCATCAGTTTGACTGTTTTGGTTAACCTACAAGTATCTCTGAATGACTATGTAATCCCCAGGTAACAGCTTTAAAAGGCGTGTTTTATTGTGTTCTTATTTGGCAATTATTGTGTACGAAAACGAAAGAGCAAGATCAATTTTAGCATATTTCATTGTACACAGAATATTCTTATTAGGCAATTTTCCTTACTAAAGGGATTGCATACCAAATTCTTCATGCCCAAAACAGCAAGAACCTATTCGCAGTCTAATAAAGATCTACATGGTTCTCACAAACTTGGGGTATGTGCAGACAAATTTATTTGGTTTATTGTCACCATGTCTTTAATGGGATGGAGTCATAGCAGTCCGAATGGCAATGGGGGCAAATTTTGATGTGCAATATCTCAGTAGTCCCTGGCCTGATTTTCTTTCAAACTTGGTCCAAAGGTCTTGTTTTATCACTCCCCACAAGGGAACACCAAAAATTTGAAGGTTAAGGTCATTTCCTGGTCTATTTTAAGCTCAAGGTTAAGCTGGAGGTTAACCTACAGAAATCTTTCTTTTACCATACTCCCAAGTGTTTTATCCAATCTTTTTCAAACACTACCAAATACAGACCAGCTACCGCTAATAACCCATTTTTTTTTTTTTTTCGCGGAGAAACCGCCTAACGCAAAATCTGCTATTTTCTCCGCAAAACAGCGAGAAAAGATAAAATGAGCGAGAAATTTCTTTCTCCCGGTTTCGCGGAGAAAATTCTTGGAGATTCTCAGCGAAAATGAAATTACCCGCATTTCGCGGAGAAAAAAATACAACTGGGCTTGCATGAAGTTTTTATTTCTTCGTTTGTTTGGCGTTGTTTTTGAAAACGAAGGCAAATGGTAGTCATTGTTAAATCATAATCAAATATTTTTTGATGTTACACAATTTCATTTTAGTAATTTAATTTTTAAACGTATCATGACAACTTTTATTCACATCACGAAAATACGCCTATTTATTTGTTATCCGCTTAAACCCCACTTTTAACTGGGGTTTACAGGGGTATATATTATTTATCTAATTTCTGCTCATAGAGATTGTGGGTACTCGTTAGAACCACCTCGCTGAGTCGTTTTAAAGTGTACCCAAAATCTTGAGCAGAAATATGAAAAATACCAGAATTTTTATCCGAAAATTTTCCGTTTTTAGTGGTAAAATTTTACAATATATTTGAATAGGCGATATCTCATAATGAGTCGTACATGTAGGTTATTAACACCATAATGATGTGTGACATTTACCAAAAGCTCAGCTTGATGAAAAAGATGGGCTGCATGAGCTTCCACGCAGAGCTGAAACCAGATGGGCTGCATGATGCTTCCATGCAGAGCTGAAACCGACCCGCATGCGAGTACTGGTAAACCGCATACAGGATCTAAGCCTGCCCAGACAAAGTGGTGCGAGTCGGACCATCAATGCTTATAAACCGTGTTGGTTTCATGCGGTGGCAGGGCTTGAGATGTCATTTCATCTCAATGTCGGGTAAAAGTGCCACATTTTACCTGCACACATTCATGTATAGAGAGAACTGGAGTTTACAAGGTTTAGATTTTCCTTAATCTGTTCCTAGACGCCCATTGTAGGATGTGGGTACTCGTTACCAACTACATGTATCTGGCCCGAGCGAGGCGCAAACCACAGCGGAGAGACCTAATGACCCGATGATTAACCCTTTTTGTACCAAATGGAATCTTTCTCCTTATATATACTGGAGTCCATTTTGAAACTTAGGGGTGTCAGGTTGTTTTTTTTCTTAAAAAATTTAGTGCGGGAAATGGCTTAACATTTTGCAAACAGTGTAGGCCCTGATCAGACGCCGCATTCTGCGGTGTCTGATCTGGGCCTGCACTGTTTGCCAAGGTACCCATTCAGGGGTTTCTGGTACTGAATGGGTTAAGAGTCAGCGCTCGTACCCATTAGGACACGGGGGCCAGTTACCTTCGGGTTGTACAGTAGACTTAACAAGATACCCAGGTTGAATGTCTGTACAAACTTTGCTGATTATCTTGGAGAATTTTGTAGTTCTGCTTCAAGTTAGAGATCAGACTTATAGGCAGCCTTGGAATGCTTGCCGCGCAATTTCCCCATGTTAACCCTTTTTGTACCAAATGGAATCTTCCTCCTTATGTATAGCATGAGTCCATTTCAAACTTTAGGGGTTTCAGGTTGTGTTTTCTTCAAAATTTATTAGGAAAATGGCCGAACTTTTTGCAAACAGTGTAGGCCCTGATCAGACGCCGCGTCTGATCTGGGCCTGCACTGTTTGCCACGGTACCTGTTTAGGGGTTTCCAGTCTGAAATGGGTTAATGTACATGTATGAGCAAAATTGAATTGTAAAGGCAAGAAACACAAGCAGGCCTCCGTGGCCTACTCTTAAACATTAGATCTCTCACTCGGGCTACATGTGAGCTTAAGTGTAAGCATAAGTGATGTTTAATTACTCGCAGTGTAAGAAAAAGATAAACCAAAATGTAGAGTGAGATCAGCGCCCACACGTACATGTACAAGCAGGATCCACGTTATTATATACATTGAGTTTGATTTTTCTAAAGTATTTACTTGAGAAAAAAATAAAGTACTCCCAATATGGTGAACGGATAGAAAATCAACAGTTTTCAATTTATGAAGTGTTTACACAACAGTAAAAAAAGGAACACAGAAAACATTCATGTTCATACTGTGTGGTAAAGTGCATAAGATGCAAATCATTATGATTCCAACTGGATCAAACTCGTACTTTATGATCGCTAGAGTTGTCGATCGTTGTACAAAGAAAATGCATTTCGTCATATGCTTCAAACTTTGTGTAACAAATTTTAATGCATGAAAAAATACATGCACATGAACAAATATACATGTAGGTATAGGCAGATTTCGCGGAGAAACACTGGGAACGACTTTACCTGTACTAATTGGCTTTCTCTGAGAAAAAGCGACGTTCGCGGAGAAATTTTGTGGCGTTTCACGGAGAAAATAACCGCTTTGAAACGCGAATTTTTTTTCTTCTCAGAGAACTTTCTCGCTTGTTCTCTGAGGAAAAAAAGCCTATTAACGCGTAGAGAAAAAAAAAAATATGGGTTATTACCGGTAGCTGGTCTGTACATGTTAACCTGATGCCACATCAACAGGTTTCAAAATTTTCAAGGTCAGATTCAGAGATTCATACTTAAAGGGACCTGCACTGTTCAACTTTGGTTATGTTTTAGTTGAACTGGCAGTTTTATTATTTTTTTAAAATAGGGATCCAATCATTTTCATACTTCATCAAATAAGTGTTTATGCTATTCAGCACAACGCCTCCGAGAAGAAAAAAAATTTCGCATTTCAAAGCGGTTATTCAGCACAACATGCCCCGATAGCTCAGTTGGTAAAGTGTCCGCTCCGGGGAACGGGAGGTCACGGGTTCGATCCCGGGCCGCGACATACCAAAGTCGTTAAAAATGGTACCAGCTGCTCCTCGCTTGGCACTCAGATTTACGGGGTAGAGCTAGGACTGGTTGACCCAGTGTCGGGATAATGTGACTGGGTGTGGTATCATGTAATGTGTCTGGGATATGATACTTCAGTGGGGCAGCACTATAAAAGTGAGCATTGAGCTCCCTGTCGCAACCAGACACCGCCGTGATATGACTGAAAAATTGTTGAAAGCGACGTTAAACCCAAATTCACACACACACACACACACGTTATTCTGCACCAACAGGTATTATTATAAAGAAATATTCCCCAAATATCACAATATTAGAGCTTCTGTAAAATCAATCTCCCCAGTATACAACCTACACTTTCCTATCTATCTTTATCTATTGGTACTTCTGCACACCTGCGCGGGTAACTTTGAGCAGTTGCATGCCTGTGCCTGTTAGTAAAAATAAGTAAACAGCCAATTATGTTGAGAATAAAAGATGAAAAACAGATGGTAGTGGGTTAAAACAAGTATGACGAAGGATAAAATCAGGTTGAAAACATCACTGTGGGGCTTCAATTTTTTTTTTTTTTTTTTTTTTGGTGGGTAACCTGACAGCACAACATCCCTTGTTAGAGCATTCGACTGTGTATGTGGTGGAACTAGAGCTTTATTAAAAAAAAATAACAAATTTAAACTTTGTGAAAAGGTAAATATTAAAGGACAAGGTCATTTAGGTATATTTGTAAGCCAATAAGTTGCATAATAGATCCAGTTTGGTGACAGTATGTGTCAAAAATGAAATCTGTATATAAGTTGAAAATGTAAGTTTGTTAGTGGGAGGATAAAATTCATTAATAGAATAAGTTTGTGTATAACACAGCATCTAACACAGATCACCAATGAAATCTGTATATATGTTGAAAATGTAAGTTTGTTAGTGGAAGGATAAAATTCATGAATAGAATAAGTTTGTGTATAACACAGCATGTAACACAGCTCATCAACAGATGAGTGTTTGTTAACTGTATAAGGCAAAACTCCAAATTCATTGCACAATCTCAAAAGTTCAACATTTGTTTGATAAAGGGTAAAGTTCACAAGCAGATTAAGGTCAAGGTCAAAGTCACATGCCATCATAAAGATGTCTGTAGCCCAGTATATAGTATGCTTTACCACCAGACCACGTTTGGTTAATGTAGGGCCTTCTGATTTCAAGTTGAAACAAGATATAACGAAAAAGTGAATGGGTGAACATACGTTAAATTGTACAGAATTATGTTGACTATGTAATTGTCCCTCATTTGCTGAAGTGGCTTGACAATTATCCCCATGTAAGTATGTAATGTGTTATGGATAACATTCTGTGTGAAGTCAAACATGGTAGTGTAATGCCTTGTGGGGTATTCTGTAATTACCTCAGCTACATGTAGTGTGTATGTCTTATGGGGTACATTTAAGGGTGTTTATTGCCAGTTTGTAAAGTCTTGTGGGGTACATTCAAAGTGTTCAAGGATGTTTGCTACAGCCTTTGAATAGAAAATCCATGTCCCACTAATAACTTTAGTATGTTTGAGGTTTTATATCTTGAATTTTTTGTTTGTTTGTTTATTGTAGGGCGATGGAGTCGGGGACAGATTTTGGGGTCACTGCAATCATAGTCAAAGTTATGTTTTATCAACAGTGACCATGACCTTGCTACAGGGAAAAAGGAATATTAATATACTGACCCAAAGAGCTAACGGAACTAGAAATTCTATTCTATTTTTTACCGGTTAAACAGGAATTCTAAAATTTTTGGTATGCTTATCCTTCTGAATGTTCGTCCTTATTACACCGTTAGCAGTAGACCCTGGTCAGGCTTCACTGACCACGGCGGTTCATGTGAAAAAGCGCATTTCTGCATTGCACATGCAGCACATGATTCAGTTTCAAATGTGTCTTGGTGGCAACCTATACGTTATCTGGCTCGGGATAAAACATTTGATAAATTTTTCCCTACCCCACAAAGCTGCAGTTAAGTCCTCTATCTTCAAGACTTAATCGTGGCATTGTGGGGTAGGGAAAATTTATCAAATGTTTTTTCCCCGAGCCAAATATCGTATAGGTTGCCAACAATATACACTTTGCATTTGAAACTGAATCATGCACTGCAAGGGCATTGCAGAAATGCGATTTTTTTTACATGAACCGCTGTGGTCAGTGAAGTGTAACCAGGGTCTACTGCTAACGGTGTAATAAGGACGAACATTCAGAAGGATAAGCATACCCCAAATTTTAATATTCCAGCTTAAAGGGTAAAAAAATTAGAATAGAATTTCTAGTTTTGTTAGCTCTTTGGGTCAGTATATATACTTTGTATGTGGCATCTTTAGATGGATGAGTTTCAAGGTTGTACAAATGAAGGGGCCCTTACATGTAGAGGCCCCAAAAGGGGTCTTGAAATTGCAACTGTTGAAAATAATGTTAATTTTGCAATTTTCAAAAATCTTCTTCTTAAGAAGCAGCAGTTTGGGAAGCTCAATACTTGGCATACAAGATTTCTAAAATAAAAAATGAAGAAGTGACTAGTGTTGCATTCATCCCCAGATCTAGTTCCTAAGTGTTGGGTACAGTTTAATGCATTGTTACAAGGTAGAATTCTTGCTGTTCACTTTATGATAGAAACTCATTGAAAACGAAAAAAAATCTACATATAAACTTCATATGAGCCTGTGCAAGCGAAAAAGTACAGCTTGCCGTAAGTTATGTTGTCTGCTCAAATTAAGTTGTGTAGGTGTAGGTGGTGGCTGTAAATACGTTGAATTTCTTTTATTGTTGTAAATAAAATGTGCGTGTTTATTAAGGAATTTAACAATAAATGTATAGAATTCATTGTCATTAGATTGAATAAGTTTAAATGATGATGAAATTTGTTTTTTTCGTACCATGTTTGTGTTAGGCCCCCACCGATAGGGGCTTAAAGAAATATATTGGCTGCATGATGCTTCCACGCAGATCTGAATCCGGCCCGCACACTAGTACTGGTAAACAATTTAGAGGATCTAGGCCTGTCCAGGAACCGCGGTTTTTGTTTGTTTGATTTGAGGTTTAACGTCCCCGTCAACACTGTAAAGGTCATTTTGGAGACGTTGCTTCCAAGTTTGTGGGACTTTTACCCGCCATTGAGATGAAAAGACATCTCAAGCCCTGTCGCCCAATGAAACCAATAGGGTTTATCAGCATAGACGGTCCGCCTCGCACCGCGGTTCATGGACAGGCTTAGATCCTGTAAGCAGTTTACCAGTACTAGTGTGCGGGCCGGATTCAGCTCTGCGTGGAAGCATCATGCAGCCAATATATTTCTTCAAGCCCCTATGGGCGGGGGCCGCCAGGAACCGCAGTGAGAGGCGGGCCGTCCATGCTAATATACCTATTTGTTTCATTGGGCGACAGGGTTTGAGATGTCCTTTTATCTCAATGTCGGGTAAAAGTCCTACAAAAATGGAAGCAACGTCTCCAAAATGACCTTTACAGTGTTGATGGGGACGTTAAACCTCAAACCAATCAAACAAACAAAACCACGTTTGTGTTCATGGCATGTTATTAATATTCAGTTCTTTTTATACCGGTCCTACATTGAAAATCTAATGAAATTGTTAGAGAGCTTTGTTGATATAATTTTAGTCTTGTATGAATGTCATTGCTTATTTAACCCTTTTGATCAGAAGTAGCAGACGGCATGCAAATATTATGCTGCAACTTTTAGCAGAATTTTTCACTTGCTCAAATACTTGTTTTTGGAAATTTGATTTTCTGAGTGCATGTAAGTACAGATCCCGATTAAACAGTTTCTTTAGAAGCCAGCTGATCTTGATCTACACTGTTTGCAAATGCTTCTTTAGCAGACTGAGCGTTGAAATGGACAATGCACTTCTGTAAGTTGAATTTGAAAATCTGTTACATCCAAATTGCGATATTAAAGAAAGATTGATTGTTTCAAGCATGTATGTTCAATAAACTTGACCTAATAGTATCTTTCTCATTCCTCGAAAAAGATGCAATATTTTGGAAGCAAGTCAAAGACATGTCAATGATCATGCGGTCAGCCATTCATATAGTTCATTTCTGTAGGGCAACATTTGCATAATGGTGACTTTGTAAACGGTATAGATCCAGTTCAGAGGTGTCAGAGCAGGGTCAACACTGCTATTAAGATTTTGAATCTTAAAAGTAACAAAAAATGATTTAACTGTTGTGAGTTGCACATGAACAGTTGTTACCATACAGTTTGAGCAGATGAAAGTGTTGTATGAAATTGGGCACCAAAAGTGATGAGAGAAATGTAAACATGTAATGTTTGGTAAACAAAAATATATGTATAACCAATTGGTTAAAAATTTTATGCACTTACCCAAATGTGTTGCTGTATGGAATAAAATTATTACAGGGAAAAAGAATCATGTCTTTAAGAACCAGCAATTAAGGAACTGTAGCAGTAGAACTTTCAGATTTTTAGAAATAAACAGGCCATGATCTGTAGGGGTTTTCTAAGGTGACTTTAAAATTCCAGAGTTTTTAAAAATAAAGGCAATTTTTCAGTTTTCAAAAAAATTTCTTCTGTACGTAGCATGAAGTAGCCAGAAGCCACCATACTTGGTGCATACTATCTTTAGGAGAAGGACCTTCAATTTTGTGACACAGTATGAAGACATTTGCAAACAGAATAGAACAAGATAAGCCTACTCTGAGTAAATAATTTCAGTGTAGCTGTCAAGGAGAATTATATGATAAATTGATAAATCCAACTAGTTGGAAAGGTTTAATGAAGTGGGGGTAGTTCCAACCTTCTGTTTCACCACTTTTTGGCCATGCACATGTGATAAAAGGCAATTAAAATTGCCCACACAAATGGAATTTCGTGTAACTCGATATTTCAGCAGGTGGGAAGGTTTTAGTTTCTTTTTCTCATATTTTTATCTTGATGTTTATGAGAGGTAATTGGTGAACTGAAATGTTCTCTCCTGTCGGTCCCCATATAACCTATAATGTGTTGGAGGGATGTTAACCCAATTCAATTCAGTTCCAACCAAAGAGCATTGGATCATTCCAACCAAGCTTTGTGGGAATGAGTGGTCCTTTGATTATTTTTTAGGTTTCCCATGCATCTGGGAAAAGTCAGAAATGTATCATTTTTGTCGCACCTGCGTTAGCGTGCCGTAATCCGTCTGTTTGTCCATTTCTCAACAATTTACAGTGGGTGTCTTGTGAGCACAACTCCTCCTACAGTTTTTGGCAAATCATTTTGAAACTTCACAGATGTTTTTGCCATGGTCTGTAGATGTGCATATTGTTTGCTCATAATCCTCAGATATACTTTTTCAACTTTTTCCGCTTTTTTGACTTTGTCATTTTTTACCTAAAACCCTTTTTCTAAAAGTGTTAGCCAGTGGGTGTCTTGTGAATGCAACTTCTCTTGCATTTTTTGCCAATCGTTTTGAAACTTCACAGATGACTAGGGCGGGGTCTTAAGATGTGCATATGGTTTGCACACAAATCTCGGATTTTTTTTTTCAACTTTTTCTGCTTTATTAACTTAATAATTTTTTACATAAAACCCTTATAGTCAATGGGTGTCTCGTGAGCGCAACTCCTCCTGCAGTTTTAGGCCAATAGTTTTGAAACTTCACAGAGGATTAGGTAATGGTCTGAAGATGTGCATATTGTTTGCACATACATCTCAGATTTATTTCAGCAGAGTTAGAGGCCCTTGATTTATGCCCAAAATTGGTTTCTGCTTAATATCTTGTGAAAGAATTGATGGAATTAGGATCACATTTTGCATACATATTTTTGTTAGCAATACCTAGCTTGGGATTGTCACATGACATTTTTCGACAACTTTCAGCAGAAATCCTGGCCTTGATTAATTGGCAAAAATGATATCTTGTGAAATAATGGACATGTTTAAATCAAATTTTGCAAGCCTGTTGCTGTTGGCAATATATGGCTTGGGATAATAAAAGGCATATTTCATATAGTTTCAGCAGAGTTTGGGACCTTGTTTCAAGCCCAAAAATGGTGTCTGCCCAATACCTTGTGAAGAATTGATGGATTTGGATCATATTTTGCATACATACTAACTTTCCCCTGTAGAATTGAGTGACACTGGCTATCAGTTACCCATTCTTTTTCTAAAATACCATCTCCCTGATAGAGACATTCCAAAGTTTCTACTTTGTCCATTTTCTTACTAACTAACCCATCAATAGATTTTTTTTTTCAAAACAAATAGGAACTTGTGTGACTTAATCCCCGCAGGTGCGACACTGCTTTCCGTGGATTTCTTGTTTTTAAAGGACAGGTAATTGCAATTTGAAGCAAATGTCAGGGAATTATAAAAATCAGGGTTAACACTGCAAAGTGTTAGTTTCATCTGTAAGCATAACCTGAACAAGCAGATGAGATAATTTTTCATTCTTAGTATGTCAGTTAATTTTAAAATTTCAGCTGTGGAATTTGTTGTCTGAAAAATGTGGGAACCTTAATTGTTACTTAATCATTTATGTACATGTTGTTCATACGGTTATTACTTACCGTCAGTGAAATAGTTGTTTGAGTTAAAAACCAAAGTTAGCTATTGTTTTACATTTGTTTTCAGATGTTTTGTAGTTGTTGTTGTAGGAGTTTTGAATTTGGTAAAGCTTTAAACCGAGTTGTAGGACACTACATTGAAAGACAGTTGGTTGAATAACGTTTTTGACAAAATGACTATTGGTCGATGCATACAAAATGGTGACAGGAGTCTTGATCTAATCATTAGGTAATTAGAAAAATTTGACCATTCTCACTTCTTAATTGAAAGTAAAAACTTTTTCGTTTTGTTAGCTCGTCTGTTTTTTGAAAAAAAACTTTCGAGCTATTGTCATCACTCCGGCGTCTGCGTAGTCGTCCTGTGTCGTCCTGCGTCGTTCAAAAAAAAACTTAACCTTGGCTATAACTTAAAAAGTATTAGACCTAGCCTCATGAAACTTCATACACACACTCATCATCACAAGAGCTACATTTTGACCAAGGACCATAACAACTTTGTTGATTTTGGCTGAATTATCTCCCCTTTTCCAATTTTTTTCTGAAACACATTTTTTGCTCTCATTTTAATACTATTCACAACAGAGCCTTCAAACTTCACATGAATGTTCCTTGGGACAAGACCTTTTCAGTGATACCACACTTTTTGATCTGTGACCTTGACCTTTGAACTTTGACCTATTTTTCGAAAATTTAACCGAAAACCTTAACCTTGACCATATTTCCAAAAGTATTTGGCCTACCTTCATGAAACTTCATACACATACTCACCATCACAAGGCATACTTTCCCTACAAGTTTTATAACTCCATCTTGCAATTTGATTTGACTTAGAACTTTTGTTTTCTAAAAGAAACTGCAGACGAGCGTTGGCACCCGCTTGCGGTGCTCTTGTTTGAAGTTAAAATAAAAGGAAAATGAAGCTACAACTTCAGGGTCCTTGCAAAGTAAAGTAAAAAAAAATCTGTTTCCCTGATATCTCTGTTCTGTATTAGTTATTGATTCGTATCTACCTGTCCTGAACTGAGTAAATCAAAGTCACAATATTAAGTGAATAGTGGATGAAAGGAGCTCAGTTCTATTTATGAATATTGACAATACCATGAACAATGTAAACAGTGCAATGATATTTCATTATAGTAATCACAGCTTACATTTTTAACCCTCTTGCTTTAATTACAGAAGACACTAGGCAACAGAGTCTCATTTATTCGCAAGATCATTTTGTTTGTTTGATTTGAGGTTTAACATCCCGTCAGCACTGTAAAGGTCATTTTGGAGATGTTGCTTCCAATTTTGTGGGACTTTTACCCGGCATTGAGATGAAATGACATCTGCAGCCCATCTATTTCTTCAAGCCCCGGTGGGCGGGGGCGGCTCCCAAGATCATAGCTAATGCAACAGTTTTAGATGATTTGTCGCACCTTTTTAGAAATTGTCCATTAAGTGGACATTTGACAAAGTGGACATTCGGTGAAGATGGATCAATTAAAAGAACTGTTGACCATCTGTCTTTCAACAAAAAGATGTGCACCTTTTTGCTGGAAAAAAAAAATCTCGGCCCCACACTGAAAGTGTGGATGCCCAATAGTAATCACTCTGTCCGTCCGTCTGTCTGTCTGTCTGTCTGTCCGTCCACAAATTTTTACTCCTCTGATAGCGCTGCCGGGGCCCTAGTCAGTTTCACTGACAGCTCTAGTTAGCAACTGACTTTGCTAGAACAGTTAACCATTTGACCACAAATGAGCTTGTTAAGCTAATGATGCTTTGAACAACTGGACTGAAGTTTTATCTAGCAGTATCCACATCTGCCTGTGACCTTGAAGTCAATCACAGATTTTGAAGTACACATGAACCTGACATCCCTTATATGACTAATGGACTTGTCCAACATAATAGCAATGAAAGAGTCCACTAGTATACAATGGGTTAAATGATCCAAAATATATGGATACCTGAAGCTATGGAAATAATTTTTTAGGGACTCAAGAGCAAGTTGGAATTAACCCTTTTTGTACACAATGGAATCTTCCTCCTTATATATATCATGAGCCCATTTAAAAATTTAGGGGTGTCACGTTGTGATTTCTTCAAAATTGATTAGGAAAATGGCTGAACTTTTTGCAACAGTGTAGGCCCTGATCAGACGCCGCATTCTGATCTGGGCCTGCACTGTTTGCCAGGGTACCCATTTTGAGGATTCTGGTACTAAATGGGTTAACCATGGTAAAGAGCCATCGGTGTTCATGCTGTTGAAGTTTCACTGTATTGTGTTTGAGAAACATGTGAGCTACCATGTCAGTTGACAGCTCTTGTTGACGTCTCATAGCAACTACCTCTCTGAACATTGTTCTGCATTTTCATACATTGTAAGCAGTCTTTATTTGTTATAATCTGTGGTGACACCTAGAGAAGTTTGTGAGCATAGCCAGACAAACATGAGAAATGGTTTATTAACCCACATATGACAAGGGAATAATCTCTCACCTTGCGCGTTTGGAGTAGTCCATTTCCAATTATAGGGGTGTCAGGTTTGTTTTTGTTTGTGGCAAATTTTACAAAAATGAATGTTCTTTAAGCAAACAGTGTAGACCCAGATCCGACTGATCTGGGTATGCACAGTTTGCCAATGTCCCAGAAAAGAGTCACTTGGCATATATGGGTTAAATTTTACCACTCTCTGGGCTAATTTAGCAGACAACAAATTGTTTGTATTTTTTTCATATTTTCCCAAAAAAACAGGATTTGACATTTCATGCAATATGTCCTTTGATAGGAGACAATTTGCATAAAATGTCAAATCCTGTTCCTGTTCAACATTTCATGCAAAAAAAATGCATAAAATGTCCAATCCTGTTTTCATGGAAAAATAAGAAAAAATATTTTTAAATGTCTGTTGAAAAAAACAACAAAAAACAACTACCCAGCCGGCAGAGTGTCCAGTGGAATTGAATGAATCTGGCAAATTTTTCCTTAAGGAAGACACATTTTGGGACTGGAATCAGAATCCCTCCAAAGATGTTGGCTCTTAAAGAACAAAATCTCTAAAGGGTGTCTACTCTTAAAGGTTTTTTCAACCAATCTGGTTCGGGTTGATGCATGTCAAGTTGATCTAGATCAGATTGCATTGGCACTAGATCCAAAATGTGACAGTCTGATCCAGATCTGAAGGTCCCCCCCACACCCATTTGGGCTTGGACAAATAGATTGGGCTTCATGTTGCTTCCATGCAGAGCTGAAATCAACTGCTAATGAGAACTGGTAAACTGTTTTGGGGGTCTAAGCCTGCCAAGGCAGAGCAGTGTGAGTTGGACCATCCATCCATATAAACCCTATTGCTTTCATTGGGCAGCTGGGCTTGGGATGTCATTTCATCTCAGTTGGAAGCACTGTCTCCAAAATGACCTTTTTAGTGTTGATGGGGATGTTAAACCAAATTTGATCTGAATCAATCAGTTGTGAATGCAGCCTTAAATATTTGGAGACACCTGCCAGGAAGACAAAGTTCTGATTCATGTTCACTTTGCAATAAATTAAGCTCTTCTGAAAATAGTGTCTTCTCTTAACCGTTGGAAAACCCTAAAGGGGTACCTTGACAAACAGTGCAGGCCCAGGTCCCACAATCTATATTTTAGAATAGAAATAGGAAAAATAAGGTTTACCCCTGTAAACCAGTTTTACTATATAAACATGGTGTTCAAGGGGCTATTTTTTTATTTTTTTTTTTTTGGTTTGGGTTTTACGGCCCTTTCAAGATTATTTCACTCATATCGAGCCGATCGTTAATCATAGGTGGGCGAAAACCGGAGTACCCGGAGAAAAACCACCTGACCTTCCGTTGCAGAACTTGGCGTCTCACACGTGACCCGAGCGAGGCTCGAACCCACGGCGGTGAGAGACCTAATGACTAAGAGTCAGCGCTCTTATCCATTAGGCCACGGAGGCCCGTTTCAAGGGGCTATGACTTATATAGCTACCTTTAAGGGTAGGCCTGACCCCCCTATATGACAAATGGACCAGTCCAACATATAGCAATGGAAGAATCCATAAAGAAAAGAATTTAATTTAACCCATATCCAGCAGAACATCACAACCCCTACCTTTTCAAACAGTGTAGATCCAGATCAGATGGCATGTTTGTCATGCAGTTTGTGAAATGAACCAGCAATTTGATTGGTTGGTTTTCATGTGACCTGTATCGTCTACCCATTGGTCTGATAGGTCATGTGACATCAGCGACCAATCAGGACTGTACACTAGGGAGGTCACTGGAAAAGGGACATGCCGGTGGCATTTCTGGCTAGATTTTTTTTGTCAGACTGACCCAGGCCTGCGTCTGGTGAAAAGGCTTAAATTGTAGTGATGGGTAGGTATATTATTAATTAAAATTAATTTTACATTAGGTATATCATGTTGCTAATCTAATTGATTCAGCAGGATAAGGATTAATAAAGGGTGGAAAATACTGTGAAATTCTCCTATTAAAACCACCTAAAATTAATATCTTCAACTACATTTTCTTTTTGTTTTCTACATCCAATGTACTCTAATGGAAGACCACCATTGGGACTGTTCAAAGTGGTCTTAAAGACCACTTTTGAACAGTTCCAAAGGTGGTCTTAATATAGGAATTTTACTGTAGTTTTATTCAGGTTTATTCCTTCTCCTTACTTGAATCTGTTAGAACGATATTGAAGGTAATCGTTATTATATACATGTTTTTAGCTCACCTGTCACATAGTGACAAGGTGAGCTTTTGTGATCACATTTTGTCCGTCGTGTGTGCATGCGTCCGTACATGTGTCCGTTAACAATTTCAAATAAGTATATCTCTAATACCCCATGGCCAATCTTGATCAAATTCCATGTGAAGCATAATCAGGTAGGGGGAAAGGCTGCATAAGGTTTTTGGGCTGATCAGATTGGAATTCTGGTTGCCATGGCAACATATAGCTCCCATAGACTTATAATGGGAAAAATTTAAAAACTCTTCTTCTCTGACACCACAGCGCCTAGAGCTTAGATAATTAACTTGTAACAATGGCAAGTGGTCAAGTACATAATTCCTGCCAATCATGCCCCTGGGGTCCAAACGGATCACGCCTCGTGGGGGCCCTAAGCTCCCATAGACTCATAATGGAAAAAAACTTCAAAAATCTTCTTCTCTGAAACCACAGGGCCCAGAGCTTAGATATTTAGCATGTAGCAACGGCAAGTGGTCACCTACATAAATCCTGCCAATCATGCCCCTGGGGTCCAAAATGTGCCATGCCCCGTGGCCCCTTAGCTCCCATAGACTCATAATGGAAAAAAGCTTCAAAAATTTTCTTCTCTGAAACCACAGGGCCCAGAGCTTAGATATTTAGCATGTAGCAATGGCAAGTGGTCACCTACATAAATCCTGCCAATCATTCCCCTGGGGTCCAAATAGGCCACGCCCCAGGGCCCCTCATCTCCCATAGACTCATAATGGAAAAAAAAAAGCTTCAAAAATCTTCTACTCTGAAACCACAAGGCCCAGAGTTTAGATATTTAGCATGTAGCAATGGCAAATGGTCACCTGCATAATTCCTGCCAATCATGCCCCTGGGGTCCAAAAGGGCAACGCCCCGGGGCACTTTAGCTCCCATAGACTCATAATGGAAAAAAGCTTCAAAAATCTTCTTCTCTGAAACCACATGGCCCAGAGCTTAGATATTTAGCATGTAGCAATGGCAAGTGGTCATCTACATAATTCCTGCCAATCATGCCCCTGGGGTCCAAACATGCCATGCCCCAGGGCCCCTTAGCTCCCATAGACTCATAATAACTTTAAAAATCTTCTTCTCTGAAACCACAGGGCCCAGAGCTTAGATATTTAGCATGTAGCTACGGCAAGTGGTCACCTACATAAATCCTGCCAATCATGCCCCTGGGGTCCAAATGGGCCACGCCCCAGGGCCCTTTATCTCCCATAGACTCATAATTGAAAAGCTTAAAAAATCTTCTTCTCTGAAACCACAGTTTGTTTGTTTGTTTGATTTGAGGTTTAACGTCCCCGTCAACACTGTAAAGGTCATTTCGGAGACGTTGCTTCCAATTTTGTGGGACTTTTACCCGACATTGAGATGAAATGACATCTCAAGCCCTGTTGCCCAATGAAACCAATAGAGTTTATTAGCATGGACGGTCTGCCTCGCACCGCGGTTCCTGGACAGGCTTAGATCCTCTAAACGGTTTACCAGTACTAGTGTGCGGGCCAGAATCAGCTCTGCGTGGAAGCATCATGCAGCCCATATATTTCTGCAAGCCCCTATGGGCGGGGGCGTTCTGAAACCACAGGGCCCAGAACTTAGATATTAAGCCTGTAGCAACGGCAAGTGGTTACCTACATAAATCCTGCCAATCATGCCCCTGGGGTTCAAATGGGCCACACCCCGGAGCCCCTTAGCTTCCATAGACTCATAATGGAAAAAAAGCTTCAAAAATCTTCTTCTCTGAAACCACAGGGCCCAGAGCTTAGATATTTAGCATGTAGCAACGGCAAGTGGTCACCTACATAAATCCTGCCAATCATGCCCCTGGGGTCCAAATGGGCCACACCCCGGAGCCCCTTAGCTCCCATAGACTCATAATGGAAAAAAGCTTAAAAAATCTTCCCACAGGGCCCAGAACTTAGATATTTAGCATGTATCAACGGTAAGTGGTCACCTGCATAAATCCTACCAATCATGCCTCTGGGTCCAAATAGGCCTTGCCCCGGGGCCCCTAAGCTCCCATAGACTCGTAATGGAAAAAAAGTTTAAACAATCTCTTCTTCTTCAAAACTGTGAAGCACAGAGCTTAGATATTTTGTATCTAGCAATATAAAATAGTCACCTACATAAATCCTGCTAACCCTGCCCCTGGGATCCAAATGGGCCACACCCCTGCCCTTGGCTCCTTTAGACTTATAATGGAAAAAAGCTTCAAAAATCTTCTTCTCCGAAGCCATAAGGCCCAGAGCTTATATATTTAGTGTAGCAATGTCAAGTGGTCTCCTACACTAATGATTTTCCGGTAGACAGGTGAGCGATATAGGGCCATTGGGCCCTCTTGTTTGTTTTTTATTTGCTCAAGTTTTGCTATTTGTTGTTACACATAAATCTGTTGGATATATAGTATAGTGATTTAATTAATACTTTTTATGTCCCCGGTAGCGATAGCGGGGACATATTGTTTTTGCCCTGTCTGTTTGTTTGTTTGTAGGTTTGTTGGTTTGTACGTGGACAACTGTAACGTTGGCCATAACTTTTGAACCGTTTGAGATAGAGCTTTCATATTTGGCCTGAAGGTTCCTTGTGACAAGACCTTCACATTCATGCAAAAACATTTGACCTGTGACCTTGACCTTGACCTTTGACCTACTTGAAAGAAAAAATAACATTGGTCATAACTTTTGAACCACTTGAGATACAGCCTTCATATTTAGCATGTATGTTCCTTGTGACAAAAGCTTTACATTCATGCAAAAAAATTTGACCTGTGACCTTGACCTTTGACCTACTTAAAATAAAAAAATAACATTTTGGTCATAACTTTTGAACGGTTTGAGATAGAGCCTTCATATTTTGCATGTAGGTTCCTTGTGACAAGACCTGCACATTCATGCAAAAAAATTTGACCCTTGACCTTGACCTTTGACCTACTTAAAAGAAAAAAATAACATTGGTCATAACTTTTGAACCACTTGAGATACAGCCTTCATATTTAGCATGTATGTTTCTTGTGACAAAAGCTTTACATTCATGCAAAAAAATTTGACCTGTGACCTTGACCTTGACCTTTGACATACTTAAAATAAAAAAATAACATTTTGGTCATAACTTTTGAACGGTTTTAGATAGAGCCTTCATATTTTGCATGTAGGTTCCTTGTGACAAGAGCTTTACATTCACACAAAAAATTTTGACCTGTGACCTTGACCTTTGACCTACATAAAAGAAAAAGTTAACATTGGTCATAACTTTTGAACCGTTTGAGATACAGCCTTCATATTTAGCATGTATGTTCCTTGTGACAAAAGCTTTGCATTCATGCAAAGAATTTTGACCTGTGACCTTGACCTTTGACCTACATAAAAGAAAAAGTTAACATTGATCATAACTTTTGAACCGTTTGAGATACAGCTTTCATATTTAGCATGTAGGTTCTTTGTGACAGACTCTTTACAGTCATGCAAAAATTTTGACCTGTGACCTTGACCTACTTAAAAAATAAACATTTTTTGTCATAACTTTCGAACCGTTTGGGATAGAACTTTCATATTTGGCATGTAGGTTCCCTGTGATTAGAGCTTTTCATTCATGCAAAATGTTTGGACCATGACCTTGACCTTTGACCTACTTAAAAGAAAAAATAAAATTGTTCATCACTTTTGAACCGTTTAAGATAGAGCCTTAATATTTGGCATGTAGGTTCCTTGTGACAAGAGCTTTACATTCATGCAATTTTTTTTTACCTGTGACCTTGACCTACTTTAAAGAAAAAAAAATATTATTGTTCATAACTTTTGAACCGTTTAAGATAGAGCTTTCATATTTGACATGTAAGTTTCTTGTGTCAAGGGCTTCCCACACAAAAATCTTGAACTGTGAGCAACTTTGAATAAAAAATGACCATGCCCGGGGACATGTTCGTGTTTCACAAACACATCTTGTTCATCATGAAATAAATGCCAGTCAATAGTTAAACTACGGACAATGTTGAAAGAGTTTTTGTTGTTATTGCTATCCACTTTTTTTTTCGTCACGAAAACGAGGCTATATAATTCAGACCCCCTTTGAACCCCAGGTTTATATTGTAAAACTGGGTTTCACAGGGGTAAACCTTATTTTTCCTTTTTCTGCTCTAAAATATAGATTATGGGTTTTAGTTAGAACCGCCTTGATGAGACGGTTCTATCGTGTTCCCACAATCTATATTTTGCGCAGAAGTAAGAAAAATATTACAATATTTTCATCTTAAAATTTCTTTTTTTTTCTTTGTGAGGTAAAATTTACAATGTACAGGACTTGATATGACCTTAAAATTGTTGACTTGGCCATTAAACTGAAAAAAAAATTTTGAAGCGCCAAGCACAGCATTGTATTTTTTCAGGGTAAATTGACATTTTATGTGAATACGGTTCAATATTATTCCCGTCTCATTTTCTTCCAAAAATAAGAAAAAATGGTACTGTCAGGTTTAACCCATTTTGTACCGGAAACCCCATAATGGGTACCCTTGCAAACAGGGCAGGCCCAGATCAGATGCCGCAGAACGTGGTGTCTGATCAGGGCCTCCACTGTTTGCTAAAGCCAGCCATTTTCCAAGTAAATTTTGAAGAAAACACAACCCGACATACCTAAATTTTGAAGTGGACACTTCCTATACATAAAGAGGAACAAAAAGGGTTAACTAGCAGTCAACGCTAACATCAGCACCTTTGAGGATGCATTCTTCACCCTCAGAATGCTGATAATTTTAATCTGCCACACTCACTACTGAATACAACATATCAGATTACTTGATGCAAATTATTGCAACAAATTCATAAACTGAATGACAAACAATGTACTTCCTGATCAGATGGCCATCTGATCTGGCTCTACATTGTTTGAAAGACATATTCGGACTCAGCAGGACAAGGGTTGACCCTCGCCATGCTGAATATGCTACACTTCTCCCCAATATTTCAGCCAATTGTGTTGCATGATTTCAGTTTTTACTTTGAATTCAGAAGCAGAAAACAGTACAGATCCTGATCAGCTGGCTTCTGGTAAGCCAGCTGATCTGGATCTATACTATTTAAAAAAACAACAACAATTTATCAGGATTCAGTTATTTGAGTTTTCTGTGTAATCAAAGTAGAATAAAATTAATTGAACCTTTTCTTAAGTTGTGGTGAACAGGAACTTATTATACTCAGATTCAATGAAAACACACCACTTTTAGAACTTTGATTTCTTTAAGGTAAAAATGACTAACTTTTTCATTTGATAAATACGGTATTGTTTGACACATATACTGCTTGATTTTCACGATGTGCATGCAAAAATTGCAAAATTTTCGTAATCACGATATTTTTGGTGCTTTCTTTACTGTCATTATAAGGTCCGTATTCTTTACGTTAATAAGGCAGCAAAACATGACCCATATTCAAATCTGATCGAGATATAATCAAGACAACATTCTGGTATACATGTATAGTTGCATGAAGATTGAGTGTTTGAGTTTTATGTCCCACCAACAGCTAAGGTCATACGGAGATGGGACCTCTGTTTAAAGACTCAACCAAAAGTCTGAAGAAGCCCGGTATCAATCCTGCGATCCCTGGTTTACACGGCGAGTAGTGTAACCAATACACCATGAAGGCTTCTACACATGACGATTGAAGCAAAACTGTGGCCTCTAGGGGACACATAAGGTTTTAACAAAATTTGACCAAGTGACCTACTTTTTGATTGGACATGACCTATATTTGAACTTTTCTGAGATATTATCTAAACAAATATTCTGGTAAAGTTTCATAAAGATTGGAACAAAACTGTGCTCTATAGAATGCACACAAGCAAAGATTGACAGATGGGATGGACATCATAGTGTCCCAAAAGCTCACCTTGAGCACTTTGTGCTCAGCTGAGCAAACAACAAACATAAAACAAAATGCATTGTCCTGTGCTGACATTAACCTTGTATTGCTGAGCCAAGCTATGCTCTCCTTTTGCATATAAATCCATATCAGATAGCTTCAGAGAAGCCATCTGATCAAGATCAACAGCTTGCAAGTTTGACTGAACACATTATATCAAGTAATTTGATTGGTTCTGGCAAAATATATTTATTCAGCAGGACAGTGGTAAAAAAAAACAGAGTAAAGATCAGGGTCAGAGTTCCAATGAATTGCTGAAGGTTTGACTAAAGCCTTTCAAAAATTCTTACAGCATGAAAGCCATAACAAAGGAATAGCTGAAAAAATTTCTACCTCTGGTTGGATTCAAACCCAAGCCATTCAGGTGACAATCCAAGACTGTAACTACTGAGCCAAAGAGTCAAATCTTTGACGCAGTCGGTGAATGGTTTGTTATGCATATTCTGCCAAGGTAGATATAAAGGGGCAGCCCGGTCCATCAGGGGTTGGAGAAAAAGACTTTTTGTTTGAGTTAAGGTTTTACATCCCCATTAACACTTTTAGGTCATTTTGTTGATGTTGCTTCCAATTTTGTGGGACTTTTACCCAAAACTGAGATGAAATGACATCTGAAGCATAGGGTCCAAACAAACGGTTTATATGCCGGGTCGGTCCAACTTGCACCACTTTGCCTGGACAGGCTTAAACGCTCTAGTTTAGCGGTTTAACAGTACTCATGTGCAGTCAGTGGAGGCACCATGCAGCCCTATCTATTTCTCCAAGTCTGATGGGCAGGTGCCTTAGAGAAAAATAGATTTGGCTCCATGGTACTTCCCTGCAGAGCTGAAACAGACTGATCTTGAGTACTGCTGAACCGCTAAGAAGGGTCACCAAGCTGGCGTCCACCTGTAGGTGGAATGAGCATGTTAATAAGGTCATTGCAGCCAAGCGGCAAGCCTTTAAGGCATGGAAGACTGGTAAGGGCACTTGAGCATCATACTTTGTGGCCAAACGCATAGCCAGACGTGCAGTGCACCATGCTGGCCAAGAAGCTGAGGAGATCTACAAGAATATTTACCCTAAGTCAGTATACCGCCTTGCTAACCAGAAGAGAAGCGAGAATGGCGATGTTGTAGGTGACAAACCAGTAAAAATGATGCAGGGGAGATGTCATTGAGTGAAGACTCAATACAGAGGGCCTGGTTAGAACACTACCAAAGGCTACTCAATGTTGAGTTTGACTGGGACCCAGACCACCTGTGATGAACCACGAGTGGAAGGGCTGCCCATCCCAATCACTATTGATATGGTTAAGAAGGCTATATCTCCGATGAAGACTGGCAAAGCACTGGGCCCTTCTGGCATAGTGGTGATGATAAGAGCTGCAGGTGATGTTGGTGCCTCGATGATCCGGAACCTTGCAGCTACAATCATCCGTGATGGAAAGGTACCCTCTGACTGGGAACAGAGTTTCATTGTCTGTCTCTACAAGGGCAAGGGCGATGCATTGGAACGGGGCAACTACCGTGGTCTCAAGCTGACAGAACAGGTCATGAAAGTCCTGGAGAGGATTGTGGATGGCCTCATTAGGCAGTTGGTGTCCATTGACGTTTCCCAGTTTGGCTTTGTCCCAGAAACAGGCACAACAGGCGCATTTTTTGTTGTACGGCAGGTGCAAGAAAAGTATCTGGCGGCCAACAGGAGACTAATGGCTTTTGTAGACCTGAAGAAGGCATTTGATCGAGTGCCTCAGAAAATCATCTGGTGGGCACTAAAAATACTTGGGAGTGGACAAGTGGATTGTGCAACTGGTCCAAGGGATGTATGCTAATGCTCGGAGCCGTGTCCATGTTGGTGATGGTTACAGTGAAGAATTCGAAGCGATGGTGGGTGTTCATCAAGGCTTTGTTCTCACCCCAATGCTTTTCACCATTGTGCTTGAAGCCTTGTCATGCGAGCTCCACTCTGGAGTCCCCTTGGAGGGCCTGTATGCTGATGACCTTGTCATCATAGCTGAAATCCTTGAGGAATGTGTCAGGAGGCTCTTAACTTGGAAAGACGCAATGGAGGCGAAAGGGCTGAGAGTGAAAACAGGAAAGACACATATCATGATCTGTGGTACAGATCTGGACCTCCTGCAAAGTACAGGCCAGTATCCATGCGCTGTATGGCGCATTGAATTGGGCAGCAACAGTATCTTTTGTAATGGCTGCAAGCTCTGGGTGCACAAGAAATGCATTGGGCTCAAGCGCTTGATAGAGGACCCTGATCAACGGAAGGTTAGGTGATTTTTCTCCGGGTACCCCGGTTTTCGCCCACCTCTGATTAACGGTCGGCTCGATATGAGTGAAATAATCTTGAAAGGGCCGTAAAACCAAAACCAAATAAAAAGAGGACCCTGATTACAGGTGTACACGGCCCCTTGGATGGCAGAACACAGAGGGAAGTCCCAAGTCGGATCCGACAAGCTGGAGGTTGTAGCTTCCTTTTGCTGCCTAGGTGATATGCTCTCAGCAGCGGGTGGTTGCGACCTTCCAACCACATCACGTGTGAAAACAGCCTGCAAGAAATTCAAGGAGTTGCTATCAGTTCTCTCTTCCCGCCACCTCTCGTTCAAGACACGTGGCCGTGTGTACAGCTCTTGTGCGCGGAGCGCAATGCTCCATGCCAGTGAGACATGGCCATTGACAAAGCCTAACCTTCAACGTCATTCGGAATGACAGGGCAATGATCAGACAGAACTGCAATGTCAAGCCACAGGACGCTGTCACCATCATGTCCAGTGAGTTACTTTAGCATCTTGGCATTGAGTAACTGGACCTCATCCTGAAAGAGAGAAGACTCCTCTGGTATGGACATGTGGAACACTCAACAGTGCAGTCAAGACTGCCTGTGACATACAGGTATATATAGGTGGAAAGCGGGGACCTAGAAGGCCCAAGATGACCTGGTTTTTTTTTTTTTTTTTTTTTTTTTGTTTTGTTTTTTTTATTAGGTTTAACGTCCCCGTCAACACTATAAAGGTCATTTTGGAGACGTTGCTTCCAATTTTGTGGGACAGAGAATGGAAGCTCACTGCTATTGATCCTCATGATAGACAAGCCTGGAGATCTGGTGTAAGATCTGCGATGCGTGCAGCAAGCCAGCTACCTGGAAGGGGGCCACTTATGTGGACATTGCCCTTGTTCCCGCACGTTAATAAAAAATCCGTTGATGATGATGAAGACTGTCCAGAACAAAATGTGTTTGTGAAACACTGATGCCCCCGGAGAGCGCATGATAAATATGAAAGCAGTATCACTAAGCAATCGAAAGGTATGGCCAATGCTCGTCTTAAAAATGTAGTTCAAGGTCACAAGGTCAAAATTTATGGGATCGTTGGAAAGGTCATGTGACACAGAATACACACGTGAAATAGGAAAGCCCTAACACTTAACAATCGAAGGTTATGGCCAATGTTAAAGTTTTTAAAATGCAGGTCAAATATCAAGGTCACGAGGTCAAAAATTATGGTACCACTAAAAAGGCCTTGTGACCAGGAATGCACATGTGAAATATGAATGCCATTCCACTTACCAATCGAAAGTTATGGCCAATGTAAAAGTTTTTAAAAAGTAGGTCAAATTTCAAGGTCAAGGCCACGAGGTCAAAAATTATGGTACCAATAGAAAGGTCTTGTGAAAAAGAATACACATGTGAAATATGAAAGCCCTATCACTTACCAATAGAAAGTCATGGACAATGTTAAAGTTTTTAAAAAGTAGGTCAAACGTCAAGGTCACGAGAAAAAAATTGATGGTACCACTAAAAAGGTCTTGTGACAAGGAATGCACCTGTGAAATATGAAAGCCTTACCACTTTCCAGTCGAAAGTTATGGCAAATGTTAAAGCTTTTAAAAAGTAGGTAGGTTAAATGTCAAGGTCAAGGTGACGAGGTCAAAAATTATGGTACCACTAGAAAGGTCTTATGACAAGCAATGCACGTGTGAAATATGAAAGCCCTATCACATATAAATAGAAAATTATGGCCAATGTTAAACTTTTAAAAAACAAGGAGTTTTAGCGCACTTTTTCTTAGAAAATAAAGGGCTATAACTCCGTCGTAAATGATAGGACCAATGTGAAAATTGTGTTAGGAACCACAGCACTTCACAAGGAATGCATGTGCAAAGTTTCAACTCAGTTGGTGAAGAAATGTGGAAGAAGTTCGCATCACAAGGTTTTTAGCGCATTTTTTAGAAAATAAATGGCCGTAACTCCGACGTAAATGATAGGACCAATGTGAAAATTGAGTTAGGCTCAATCGGTGAAGACATGATCACAAGTTTTTAGCGCATTTTTTGGAAATAACGGGCCGTAACTCCGACGTAAATGATAGGACCAATGTGAAAATTGTGTTAGGCACCCCTGCACCTCACAAGGAATGCATGCGCAAAGTTTCAGCTCATCGGTGAAGAAATGAGGAAGTACAGTAGAACTTCGATGGCTCGAACACCGATGGCTCGCTTACCATGGCTGGGTCGAACTCATACTTGAGCCCCTAGGGAAATCTTCAAGATAAGAAATGGTGGGGGATGATTAAGGAGATTTTAGTCTTTTATCTTGCAAACATTTTCATTATATAACATCGAAAGATGTTCAAAAGTATCTCGTTATGCCTTTTGGCAGTAACCTTCAGTGGCTCGAACTACCGCTGTCTCGAATAAATTTTCATGGTCCCAAAGGGGTTCGAGCCATGGAAGTTCGACTGTAGTTTGCATCACAAAAGGGTGGGGACTAACACACAAACCCACAAACAAACGGACAGTGCAAAAACTATTTGCCCTCCTACGGGGGCATAAAAAGTGGTGTGAGTCGGACCATTCCTGAAACCCTAGCGTTTATTTTGGCAGTAAGGCTCGAGATGCCATTTCATCTCGATGTCGGATTAAAAATCGGAAGCAACATCTATAAAATGACCTACGGGTAAATATGTAGTGTTGATAGGGTTGTAAAACCTGAACACAAACAAACATATATTGGAGATTGTGGGCACAGCAAACACATTACATGTGCAAATAAGCTAACTTTGGTTAAATTTGAAAACTTATAATAATCCCTTCAGGTCAAGGTACCCAAAACCTAAGTTCTAATTGTTCCTAAGTAAGAAACTGTGTCAGTCA
Organism: Lucinisca nassula; assembly: GCA_963580285.1. Classification (NCBI taxonomy): domain Eukaryota; kingdom Metazoa; phylum Mollusca; class Bivalvia; order Lucinida; family Lucinidae; genus Lucinisca; species Lucinisca nassula. The sequence goes on from CAUZLF010000640.1 coordinate 41,993, forward strand.
AGTAACAATTAACCCAAAAGGGACCCCAAGATACAGCCCAAACAAACTTGACTGTAAATGTACTTGTAATAATGACTCAGTGACACAGCAATTTCAGTTTAGTAAGAATCTGCCTATGTTTGATCATTATGATAACACACCCGCGCAACATAAAGTATTTTTTTCATATGTCCAAAATGTCTACTTTTCTGATGAAAATCTGTGATATTTTTTTTTATCTATAATGCAAACATAGGTTATGGGTACTTGTTAGAACAGCCTCATTGGAGCAGAAATAAGAAAAAATATGTATACCCCAGTAAACCCTAGCTTTTTCTACATAAAGTGGGGTTCAGTGGAGCGTTCATTTCACGGACTTGTTAAAATGATGTTCCGGGCTTCTCCAGACTTTCGGATGAGTCTTTAAAGCGAGGTCCCCTGTCTTTTTGTGGCCGCTGTTGTTAGTGGATGTAAAAAGAAATAACTGCCTACAGGTTCTTATGAAACTGCCCAAGGGGCTATACCAGCACTACACATTTTGTCCTGTAATCCTTGAAAATGAGATCAAAGTCACCAAAAGCTGACCAACCCAAAGGCATAAGATCAGCTCTAGTCATTGTTTTGTTTGTTTGATTTGAGGTTTAACGTCCCCGTCAACACTGTAAAGGTCATTTTGGAGACGTTGCTTCCAATTTTGTGGGACTTTTACCCGACATTGAGATGAAATGACATCTCAAGCCCTGTCGCCCAATGAAACCAATAGAGTTTATAAGCATGGAAGGTCCGCCTCGCACCGCGGTTCCTGGACAGGCTTAGATCTTCTAAGCGGTTTACCAGTACTAGTGTCCGGGCCAGATTCAGCTCTGCGTAGAAGCATCATGCAGCCCATATGTTTCTTCAAGCCTCTATGGGCGGGGGCCGCAGCTCTAGTCATACAAATGCCACAAGTTTAAGAGATAAAGTTCACAAAAAAAGAAAAAAGATCTGGCTTATATTAGACCAGTGTCATCATGTACTGTCCTTGAAAATGAGGTCAAGGTCATCAAAAATGCACATTCAAGTATATCCATGCAAGTTCAAGGTAATTCCACCAGCCCGTATGAGAGAGATCATTCACACAAGCTTAACCCATTTTGTACTGGAAACCCCAAGACGGGTAGTTTGCAAACAATGCAGACCCAGATCAGACGCCACAGAATGCGGCGTCTGATCATGGCCTACACTGTTTGCAAAATGTTCAGCCAATTTCCAAATAGATTTTGAAGAGAACACAACCTGAAACCCCTAAATCTTGAAATGGAGTCCTGCTATATATGGGGAGGAAGATTCCATCTGGTACAAAATGGGTTAATCTGGATGGTATTTGACCCATCATCCTGTGCAGACCTGGAAAATGAGGTCATTGTTAACTTGATTGTTTAACTCCAAAGCAAAGGAACAAGAACAACACCGAAAAATGAAAACTATACTTTGTAAAATAAGTAACGCAACACCTAATATATTTATGAATTAAAGTCTAACCCAGAAGATGGATATAAAAATTTTATTTCAAACGGCACTTGAACTTAGACACAAGTAATCACAACCCATTTTGTACTGGAAACCCCGAAACGGTTAATCAGCAAACAGTGCAGGCCCAGATCAGATGCCACAGAATGCGGCGGCGTCTTGTCAGAGCCTACACTGTTTGCAAAAAGTTCAACCATTTCCCAAATCGATTTTGAAGAAAACAACCTGACACCCCTAAATTTTGAGATGTTTCTGTGCTTTTTATAAGGTGGAAGATTCCATATGGTACAAAAAGGGTTAAACTTGAAGAAGGTAGCTTACCCTTGCATTGCAGTCAACTACGCAAAGCCTTTTCAAAATTTTATAGACGTCATTCTGATTTAATTTCAAAATTCAATATAAGACTTAAATCTCTCCTGCAACAAGGTCTATCGGAACCCGAAATTTATGGTGACTTAGTATTCAAATCCAGAAAAATATATAACCGCAATGACTTCAGCACCCAATTTCGTAAAATCATTCTTCTATATAAAAAGATTGGGTACAACATAGATGTTATACGACAGACTGCATGCATGGTCGTTAACCCAATCACGGTTGACAACTTTGCTTTCCTCTTTAAATTGCACGCCGGTGGGTCAGGCCTCAGATTCTATGACGGTTCCAGTGTAAAGGCTTATTGAGAATTAGAGAGATCTTATTCAAGGTAATGTTGGCTGGTGCCTGATGCTCTATTTCTGGTCGGACTCATCGGAGTCTATCTGTTGGTTTCCTTGTGCTCCAGCATTTCAGTGGTTTCTTGCTGTTGAGTCCTCACCGTTGTTTCATCTCTGTGGTTGTTTGATTATTTGTGTTCACGGAGATGTTGCACTGATGAGATAGGAGGCCTTCATGCGGACTGAACAAATTATTTGTCTCAATCGCGACGGAAGTAAGGGCGAGTACTGTGGCCACGTAAAATCGATTTAACCCCCCAGCGGAATTCGTTTCCACTGACCGTTCCAAGGCGGTTCTTCTGTCGCGGTTTATTTTTGTTAAGGTTTGTCTTTGGGTGTTTGTGATGCTGATATTATTTTATTGTGGGTAGCCTATTGACCATTTTGTGGGAAAGTAACTGTCCTTTTGGCTTTCCGCTATTGATGTTTCCATTAGGTCTGTTGTTTCATGTTTGTGCTTCTTTCCCTTTGGTGTCTCTGAAGGGAGCTGTTGGTTGATTGTATCGATTTCTGATCATTGCTTTCACTTCTATTTTGCATGAATGACAAAGGGTCTCCATTAAAAAATAACACCTATTTAAAACAATGTTTTAATACCTTTAGTTAAATGTTTTCGTCTTTTAATTCTTTATAACCTTCCATTATTCCATAATGTTATTGCATAGTGATGAAAGCTGTTTATTTAAGAAATGAAATTTATTTTTCTGCAGTTCATGGAAGTATGAACGCAGTGGGTCGCGTGCAAAGTAAATGAACCTCTTCGGGGTTCATTTACTTTGCTAGCGACCGACTGTCGTTCATACTTTCATGAAAAGCAGATTTTTTTTTTTTTTTTTATATATATATTTACATTATTTGCCCCGCATCCCTGGGCGAAAAAATGCTTGTAGGGCAACTTTTTAAAGTTGAAACACATTTACACGCTGTTTTTCTACACCGAGCGGAGCAGCGTTGACGACATCAACGCCCCTAGAGAACAATGGTTTAGAATGACGTCACTTAAAATCATGCGATTCGATGCGTTCATGGAAGTATGAACGCAGTTGTTTTCTATAGGTTTACATTAGACTTTACACTGGAAAAGTAAATATATGCAATTGAATGCCGTCAAAAAAGGTCTGTATCACCTAACATTCATTTGTGTATGCAATGATTACAGTGTATAACTGCAATGAAAGGACTTGTTTTGAGCATACAGACAGGCTGTATAAAAAGGTAATTTACGAGGGCTGATATGTTGAGAGTCTCATATTGAAGGAGGTATGCAGTGATGTCCTACTATTCTCTGCCTATATAAGGCTGTGTACCCAAGGACTTGTCTCATTTGGTCAGTTTATATTGACGAGGTAGCACTCTAAAGTAAACAAGACAAGCAGCTTTTGCAAAATGGACAAAATCTGTGAAAGAGCAGCGATTCAATATATGCCCATGCTTTTAAGGTAAAGGTAACAGACTGGAATTTCATGTTTAAGAATTTCTAGAGCTCATAATTTCAAAACTATATTACTGAATTAGTTCATTTTTGGTATGATGATGGATATAGGTCCAGAGTTTTATTCAGATGGCCGAAAGGTCAAGGTCACAGTCAAATTTTACGCTAAAGCTTTATGTTAAAGCTTTTTAAAAGCTCAGATTTCAAAAGCATGTGTTGGATTTGGTTCATGTTCAGTTTAATGATACACATGGGTCCAAAGTTTTATCAGCAGCACCCCTCCCCTATAACAACTATGACCTTAATGCTGCCTTCCTCCCCCGATAGGCCAAAGGGGCATTTAGTCCTTAGATCCAGGTAAGCTATGCTGTCTGCTGACAGCTCTTGCTATACCCCTTATTTAGAAGGGATGTATTATGGTATGGTGCTCTCCACTGTCCTGTGTGTTAAACTTTTTTATTTCCGCATAACTCTGCCACACTTCTTATCCGGTTGACATGAAACTTGGTAGGCGCATTGCTTGTAAGGTGTAGATGTTCATGAGGGTTTTGTTTCCATGTCTATCTCTCTAAGTAGTCTAAAAACAAAGTTTGACATATGTTCCTTGGATTTCACACAGTTATACAACCCCTGTTTGGGCCTAGAAATTTAGTAAAATTTGCTTATCTTCAAGTATTTCTGAAATGGTTTACTGTGATTATTCAAACTTTTTCTAATATTTGTCCAGTCAACTTCAACATTCAGTGAGCTACTTAAGTTCTTTAACACATGTTTGTCACTATAGCATCTTTTCAACTGGTTTGTATAGTTAGCCCTTAGCCTGCCACAAAAATCCACAAAGCCCACATACTCAAGAATTATGACCAATCCAAGCTATAAGTGTAATAAATTACATGTTTTTCAAGTTCAAAATAAGAATGGCAAGTAGTATAGATCCTGATCAGGTGGCTCCTTCAGGAGCCGAGATCTGGATCTATACTGCTTGCAAATGCAACATAAGATGAATATGGCAGGATAAGGGTTAATTGATTTTGGGTCAAAATACATTGCAATGAAAATACAATGTTAGTTAACAATGTCAGTGAACATTTGATTTATATAACCCAAATCGTGCTTAGCATGACTTCCATTTTCGTGCTTCTAGTCTGTCTACCTACGATTTTTCCGCCCTTTGCACTACACTTCCTCATAATCTTATAAAAGAAAAGCTTGGTGATTTAATTGAATGGGCTTTTCACAGAGAAGATTCTCTCTATCTTGCATGTAATGTCAGAGATGCATTTTTCACTTCTAAAGAGCATAGGAATTATAAACTTTGGTCATGTCAGAAAGTGCGTGATGCCCTCACCTTTCTACTTGACAATATTTATATTAGATTCGGTACTAAGTTATTTAGACAAATTGTGGGTATTCCGATGGGTAATAATTGCGCACCTCTTGTGGCTGATCTGTTCTTGTATTGTTATGAAAGAGACTTCATTTTGTCGCTTTCCATTGATAACCAGTCTGGGGTTATTGGAGCTTTTGGCTCTGCTTCTAGATATTTAGATGATTTATTAAATATTGATAATACCTATTTTGATGGTTTGGTCGGTCGGATTTGCCCCCTAGAACTTCAGTTAAATAAGGCGGGTTCTTCTGATACCGAGGCCCCGTTTTTTGATTTACATCTATCTATTGTAGATGGATTAGTTTCGTGCAAAATTTATGATAAACGCGATGACTTTGATTTTGAGATTGTAGGTTTTCTTTGGGTGGTGATGTTCCTCGTGCGCCATCCTGTGGCGTTTGTGTTTCGCAATTAATTCGATTTGCTAGAGTGTGTAGTCATGTACATGACTTCAACACTCGTAATAAATTATTAATGGCTAAACTCCTTAATCAGGGTTATCGGTACCATAAACTACGCAAAGCCTTTTCAAAATTTTATAGACGCCATTTTGATTTAATTTCAAAATTCAATATTGGACTTAAATCTCTTCTGCAACAAGGTCTATCGGAACCCGAATTTTATGGTGACTTAGTATATAAATTCAGAAAAATATATAACCGCAATGACTTCAGCACCCAATTTCGTAAAATCATTCTTCGATATAAAAAGATTGGGTACAACATGGATATTATACGACAGACTGCATGCATGGTAGTTAACCCAATCACGGTTGGCAACTTTGCTTCCCTCTTTAATTGCACGCCGGTGGGTCAGGCCTCAGATTCTATGACGGCTCCAACGTTAAGGCTTATTGAGAATTAGAGATAATCTTGGTTGGTGCCTGATGCTCTGTCTCTGGTCGGGCTCATCGGAGTCTATCTGTTGGTTTCCTTGTGCTCCAGCATTTCAGTGGTTTCTTGCTGTCGAGTCCTCACCGTTGTCTCACCTCTGTGGTTCTTTGATTTTTGTGTTCACGGAGATGTTGCACTGATGAGTTAGGAGGCCTTCATGCGGACTGAACAAATTATTTGTCTAAATCGCGACGGAAGTAAGGGCGAGGATTGTGGCCACGTAAAATCGATTTAAGCCCCCCAGTGGAAATCTTCCACTGACCGTTCCAAGGCGGCTCTTCTGTGGCGATTTATTTATGTTGTTGTTTGTTACTTACTGTGTGTATCACTTGTGTCTTTTAATTTTGGATGGCCATATGGCCATTTTGTGGGAAAGTAACTGTCCTTATGGCCTTCCTTTGTTTAGGTTTCCATTATGGTCTGGTCGCTTAATGTTTGTTTTTCTTTCCCTTTGGTGTCTTTTATGGGTGGAGTAAGTTAATTGTATCAATTCCTGATCGCCCCCGCCCATAGGGGCTTGAAGAAATATATGGGCTGCATGATGCTTCCACGCAGAGCTGAAACCGGTCCGCACACTAGTACTGGTAAACCACTTAGAGGATCTAAGCTTGTCCAGGAACCCCGGTGCGAGGCGGACCGTCAATGCTAATAAACCCTATTGGTTTCATTGGGCGACAGGGCTTGAGCTGTCATTTCATCTCAATGTCGGGTAAAAGTCCCACAAAATTGGAAGCAACGTCTCCAAAATTACCTTTACAGTGTTGACGGGGACGTTAAACCTCAATTCAAACAAACAAACAAACAAAATCAATTCCTGATCTTTGTTTTACTTCTACTTTCCTACCTATTTGCATACAGAATGGATCCATAGCAGATCTGATCGTGATCTATACTCTTCAAATTTTGAACGTATGAACGTAAATTTAATTGAAATCCTGGGTTGGATAGATTTAATAAGTGGACGTGACATTTAAATTTAGCTTGGTAAGGGCCATGTCATATAGCGACTGAAAGGAAAGAAAATATCAGTTCACAAATCACCTCTCATTTACATGGAGATAAAAATATGAGAAATAGAATTAAATTATTCCCCTCTATTCCGTTTGTCATATTTTTATGTTGATGTTTGTGAGAGGTGATTGCTAACTTAAATGTTTTCTCCTGTCAGTTCCCATATAACCTATAATGTGTTGTTGGGATGTTGAACCCAATTCAGTTAAATTCCTATCTGCTGAAATACCCAGACCTGATATTCCATATTTGTAATGTGCCCTTTTGGTTGCTGTTTACGATATGCACATGGCCATACTGTCGTAACGCTGTAAGCCCCAGTACCACACGGGGTCCCTTTAAAGTATGTACACGTGAAGGAGCTCAATACTTGGTTGCTCCAATGATGGGATTTTCAAATTTATAATTTAGAAATAATGTTTATTTTAGCAATTACCAGAATTTTTCTCAAAAAAAAAAAAAAAAAAAAAAAAAAATACACCCCTGTGGTTAGAATGTCACCACTGTTTAGCTACGTACGTGTTGTAAGAGATTTTTAGTTCTATTTCTCCTATTTTTAAAACTTAGTAAATGAAAGGTGATTTTTGAACTGAAATGTCCTTTCCTGTCAGTCGGCATATAACCTATTTTGTGTTGGTACTACATTTAACCTGAAACAATCAATCAGTCAGTCGTAAGAGGTGACTGAAAGGGCTCAAAGCAGTTGGATGTCATGTATCTTGATATTCTAGCATGTTACAAGATTTTAGTTCCATTTCTCATATTTTTGTCTCTGTGAAGTGAGAGTTGATATGTGAACTTAAAAAATGTTCTCTTCTGTCAGTCACCATATTACCTATTATTTGTTTATTTGCGATGTTTAATCCCAAACAGTCAGTCAATAAGCCAGAAGTGTCAACATTAGATTTTTATTATCTCTAGAAGGGCTTTCAAGTTTGAACAAATGAATAAAGAAGGTCCCAAGTTTTCTGAGATAATGGCAGTGTAGGTCAAATTTCAAAATCCTTATCCTTAAGAAACAGTTATCCGGAAGTATTTGTATTTTGCAATGATTGTATGTAGGACAAGGACGTCCAAGTGTGTATTGATGAAGGGACTGTGATGATCTGGGCCCCAAAAAGATCCTGCAGGCCGGAGATGTTTATATTTGGCTTCGAGAGTCTCAAACGAAGAGCTTCGGAAGCAAAATTTCACATATACGGGCCTCTTGTGTTTGTACAGGGTCAGATTATGGATGACCATCAAGTTGCGTTAAAAACAGTGCTGCAGTGTTAACTACATGTATAGGAAAATACTCTCTATATCAGGCCTACTTTGATCGCTTGTGTTTTGATAAACTACTGTTCCTATAGCAATTAACTGTCAGCTTGTCATTAAATCTGTATTATGAAATAACATAATTGTGTTTTCTTCCATTACCAAAGCTGGTCCTTTGGGACAGTGTGGCGACACTAAAAATCACAAAATCACTAAAAGATTACGAGTGCAAAAAAAAAAGTGCTAACTATGGACTTAAGTTTAAACAAGAGGGCCATGATGGCCCTAGATCGCACACCTGCTACATATTGTTTAGGAGGAGAAGTTGCTTACACATTTTTCGCTGACCTGAGCACATAGTGCTCAGTGAGCTATTCAGATAGGCCAGTGCTCACGCGTCCGTACGTCGTACGTCCGTCGTCTGTCGACAATTGACATCTCCTAAACCACTTGGCCAATTTGGACCAAACTTCACAGGAATGATCCTTTGGAGGTACTTACTGAAAGCTGTTCAAAAAATCTTGAATCCAAGTTGAACTCTGGTTGCCGTGGCAACCAAACGGCAAATTTTTTAAAAATCTTTATAAGGCCTAGAGTTACCAAATTTGGTATGTTGGTTCATCTAGTTCCTCTCTACCAAGAGTGTTCAAATTAAAGCCCCGGGGCTCAAAATGGTCCCGTTCCGGGGCCCACTTGTTTTACATAGACTTATATAGAGAAAAGCTTCAAAAATCTACTTGTCAGAAACCAGAAGGCTCAGGTCTTTGAAAATTGGTATGTAGCTTCGACTGGACCTCTACCAAAGTTGTTCAAATTATCGCCCTGGGGCCCAAAATGCCCCGCCCTGAGCCCATTGATTTTATATAGTCATATAAGGAAAAGCTTTAAAAATCTTTTTGTCAGGAACCTGAAGGCCCATGTCTTTGATATTTGGCATGTAGCTTCGTCTAGTGGACCTTTACCAAAGTTGTTCAAATTATAGCCTTGGAGCCCAAAATGCCCCCGCCCCGGGGCCATCGGTTTTACATAGACTAATTTGGGAAAACCTTTAAAAAGTGTTCTTGTCTGAAACCAGAAGGCCCAGGTCTTTAATATTTGGTATGTAGCTTCGTCCGGCCCCGGGACCGACTGGTTTTACTTAGACTTATATAGGGAAAACCTTTAAAAATCTTCTTGTATGAAACCAGAAGGCCCAGGTTTTTGATATTTGGCATGTAGCTTCCTCTAGTGGACCTCTACCAAAGTTGTTCAAATTATAGCCCTGGGGCCCACTGGTTTTACATAGTCTAATAAAGGGAAAACCTTTAAAAATCTTGTCTGAAATAATTGGTATGTAGCTTTGACTAGTGGACCTCTACCAAAGTTGTTCAAATTGGGCCCAAAATGGCCCGCCCTGGGACCCACTTGTTTTACATAGAGTTATATAGGGAAAACCTTCAAAAGTCTATTTGTCAGAAACCTGAAGGCCCAGTTCTTTTATATTTGGTATGTATCTTCGTCTGGTGGACCTGTACCAAAGTTGGTATGTAGCTTCGACTTATAGACCTCTTCCAAAGTTGTTCAAATTATAGCCCTGGGACCCAAAATGGTCCCGCCCCGGGGCCACTGATTTTACATAGAGTTATATAAAGAAAAGCTTAAAAAGTCTTCTTGTCAGAAACCTGAAGGCCCAGGTCTTAGATATTTGGTATGTAGCTTCGTCTAGTGGACCTCTACCAAAGTTATTCAAATTAAAGCCCTGGAGCCCAAAATGCCCCGCCCCGGGGCCAACTGGTTTTTAATAGACTTGTATAGGGAAAGGCTTTAAAAATATTCTTGTCTGAAACCAGAAGGCCCTTTCAACCCATTAGGATTATATCGTGCGCGGTCAGTTAACCTAACCACACCTTTCCTGGCAAGCTTAGACCTAAGCGGTTAACCAGTACTGAGAGCACATACTTTCGCCAGTAACTGACAACTGCCCTTCTTGAATTAGCGGAAGGAGGAGAATGATCATAGAAAATATTTCATAATCAATTTCGTTGAAAGTATGTGAACGAGCCGGGTTTCGAAACCGCAACCTCTTGCTTCTCAACGGTCAGACGCGCTACGCGGCCCGGCCCCAGAGGCGTCGTTAGCGACTGTTAAAAAATGAATAAAAAATCTTTAAATATAAAACACTTGAATTCTGTAATTAGGCTTTATGTGAATGTATCAGCTAGTAGACCGTTTATTAAGCATTTCCTTCCTGTCAGCGGCTAAATTTATTTCTCGAAAGTGACATTTTTTTTAAATAAATATATATATATATAAAATAATAAAAGTGAAAAATCAGTTACTCTGCTCTGGGTATCTCTGGATACCACCAGTGGAAATGTTTAGAGTCTTGTGGGTAACTTATAACGACGGTATCATCATAACTGCCCAATACACACGTGTTTAAGCGAAGACGAAAATAGGAGAACTGATGTCCGAATCTCCGGCTTGGTCTAGCTTTTGGATTTTGGATTTTATCCATGAGAGCTTTTTTTTTTTTTTTTTTCGTTTATATTTTCTTTCCTGAGTACCTAGTAAGAACAATTTCATATTTTGTTGTTAAGTTTGAACTGCTCTGACAAAACATATGTTAATGACCTGTTTGCCAATAGTGTGTATTGTCTTGTGGTGGTAATACTGGCTTGTGGGGAACTGTGTTATTCGTTCTGGGGTAGTACCCCAGAAAGAACTACACAGTTCCCCACATGACAATGCACACAGTTTGCAAATATGGGCCGTTACGTGAATATTTGCCAAAATAAGAACACTACAAAGTACAAAACGTATTCAAAAGGATTTCCATATT
>CAUZLF010000641.1:0-38199 GCA_963580285.1 Lucinisca nassula
GCCCCGATGGGCGGGGGCTAGAATGGCAAGTGATGTGGTGGGGTTGGGATTAGGTAGGCAAAAGACATGGACACATTAAAATATTGTAATATATATTCAGATATTGGCCTTTGTTGTGTGGCAAACCCATGCTACTTGTATGTATTTCAAGCAAATGTTGGTCGTCCTGTCTGACGTTAATTGACAATTTCTCAGTGCATCTACATAAAACCCCTATAGATTTATTTGTTTGATTTGAGGTTTAATGTCACCGTCAACACTGTAAAGGTCATTTTGGAGACATTGTTTCCAATTTTGTGGGACTTTTACCCGACATTGAGATGAAATGACATCTCAAGCCCTGCCGCCCAATGAAACCAATAGGGTTTATAAGCATGGACGGTCCACCTCGCACCGTGTATCCTGGACAGGCTTAGATCATCTAAGCGGTTTACCAGTACTAGTGTGCGGGCCGGATTCAGCTCTGCGTGGAAGCATCATGCAGCCCATATATTTCTTCAAGCCCCTATACTGGGAAGCAATGTTGTTTATACTATAATGAATACATAGACTCATGCGACGTTAGTGACATCGAAATAAACAGTGGCTCTCTTCAATATGATTGGACGATGGCGATGTTATGGCGCCAACAACGCTGTTCCGCTGTTTTTAGCTCACCTGTCACTTAGTGACGAGGTGAGCTTTTGGGATCACTTTTTGTCCGTCGTGCGTGTGTGCGTCCGTGCGTGCATCCGTGCGTGCATCCGTGCGTGCGTGCATCCGTCCGTGCGTGCGTGCGTCCATAAACAATTTCAAATAAGTATATCTCTAATATCCCATGGCCAATCTTGATCAAATTTCATGTGAAGCATCATCAGGTTGGGGGAAAGGCTGCATAAGGTTTTTGGGCTGATCAGATTGGAATTCTGGTTGCCATGGCAACATATAGCTCCCATAGACTTACAATGGGAAAAAATTAAAATATCTTCTTCTCTGAAACCACAGGACCCAGAGCTTAGATATTTAGCATGTATTAACAGCCAGTGGTCACCTACATAATTCCTGCCAATCATGCCCCTGGGATCCAAATTGGTCACACCCCGGGGCCCCTTCTCTCCCATAGACTCATAATGGAACAAAAAGCTTCAAAAATCTTCTTCTCGGAAACCACAGGGCCTAGAGCTTAGATAATTAGCATGTAGCAACTGCAAGTGGTCACCTACATAATTCCTGCCAATCATGTCCCTGGGGTCCAAACCGGCCACGCCCCGGGGCCCTTGAGCTCCTATAGACTCATAATGGAAAAAAGCTTCAAAAATCTTCTTCTCTGAAACCACAGGGCCCAGAGCTGAGATATTTGACATGTAGCAAGGGCAAGTGGTCACCTACATAATTCCTGCCAATCATGCCCCTGGGGTCCAAATTGGCCACACCCAGGGCCCCTTAGCTCCCATAGACTCATAATGGAAAAAAGCTTCAAACATCTTCATCTCTGAAACCAAAGGGCCCAGAGCTTAGATATTTAGAATGTAGCAACTGCCAGTGGTCACCTACATAATTCCTGCCAATCATGCCCCTTGGTTCCAAATGGGCGACACCCCGGGGCCCCTTCGCTCCCATAGACTCATAATCGAACAAAAAGCTTTAAAAATCTTCTTCTCAGAAACCACAGTGCCAAGAGCTAAGATATTTAGCATGTAGCAACGGCAAGTGGTCACCTACATAATTCCTGCCAATCATGCCCCTGGCTTCCAAACGGGCCACGCCCATGTGCCCTTTAGCTCCTATAGACTCATAATGGAAAAAAAAGCTTCAAAAATCTTCTTCTCTGAAACCACAGTGCCCAGAGCTTAGGTATTTGGCATGTAGCAACGGCAAGTGGTCGCCTACATAAATCCTGCCAGTCATGCCCCTTAGTTCCCATAGACTCATAATAGAAAAAAAAGCTTCAAAAATCTTCTTCTCTGAAACCACAGGGCCCAGAGTTTAGATATTTAGCATGTAGCAACGGCAATTGGTCACCTACATAATTCCTGCCAATCATGCCCCTGGGTTCCAAATGGGCCACGTGCCGGGGCCCCCTTGCTCACATAGACTCATAATGGAAAAAAGCTTAAAAAATCGTCTTCTCTGAAACCAGAGCGCCCAGAGCTTAGATATTTAGGATGTATCAACGGCAAGTGGTCACCTACATAATTCCTGCCAATCATGCCCCTGGGGTCCAAAAGGGCCACGCCCTGGGGCCCCTTAGCTCCCATAGACTCATAATAGAAAAAAAAGCTTCAAAAATCTTCTTCTCTGAAACCACAGGGCCCAGAGTTTAGATATTTAGCATGTAGCAACGGCAATTGGTCACCTACATAATTCCTGCCAATCATGCCCCTGGGTTCCAAATGGGCCACGTGCCGGGGCCCCCTTGCTCACATAGACTCATAATGGAAAAAAGCTTAAAAAATCGTCTTCTCTGAAACCAGAGCGCCCAGAGCTTAGATATTTAGGATGTATCAACGGCAAGTGGTCACCTACATAATTCCTGCCAATCATGCCCCTGGGGTCCAAAAGGGCCACGCCCTGGGGCCCCTTAGCTCCCATAGACTCAAAATGGAAAAAAAGCTTCAAAAAACATCTTCTCTGAGACCACAGGGCCCAGAGCTTAGATATTTAGCATGTAGCAACGGCAAGTGGTCACCTACATAATTCCTGCCAATCATGCCCCTGGGTTCCAAATGGGGGACGCTCCAGGGCCCCTTCGCTCCCATAGACTCATAATGGAACAAAAAGCTTCAAAAATCTTCTTCTCGGAAACCACATGACCCAGAGCTTAGATATTTAGCATGTTGCAACGGCAATTGGTCACCTACATAATTCCTGCCAATCATGCCCCTGGGGTCCAAACGGGCCACGCCCTGAGGCCCTTTAGCTCCTATAGACTCATACTGGGAAAAGCCTCAAAAATCTTCTCTGGAACCACAGGGCCCAGAGCTGAGATATTTGGCATGTAGCGAGGTCAAGTGGTCACCTACATAATTCTTGCCAATCATGCCCCTGGGGTCCAAATTGCCCACACCCCGGGGCCCCTTAGCTCCCATTGACTCATTATGGAACTAGAAATGCATCCATAGGGCACGGATGCCCCCGCCTGAAAATATGTCTATGTTCGTATTCATCCATAGAAAGTTATTAACCGTGTTTTAGTTTTGGCCCTTTTTTCACGTTTCACCTCTAAGTATGACCTTGACCTTGCAGGTAAGGACGTTGGTTTTGTGTGAGGCAGATTGTCTCATGATGGCCAACATTTCAGCCAAATAATTTCAAAATCCATCCAGAGATAAGAAAGTTATTGACTGCGTTTAAGTTTCGGACCATTTTTTTTACCTTTGACATCTAAGTATGACCTTGACCTTGGAGGTATGGATCTGGGTTTGCATGTGACACATCGTCTCATGATGGTTAATATTTCTTCAAAGTAATTTTAAAATTCATCCAGAAATAAGTAAGTTATTGACTGCGTTTAAGTTTCAGACCCTTTTTTTGACCTTTGACCTATAAGTATGACCTTGACCTTGGAGGTACGGACCTGGGTTTTGCACATGATACATCGTCTAATGATGGTTAACATTTCTACAAAGTAATTTCAAAATCCATCCAGAAATAAGAAAGTTATTGACTGCGTTTAAGTTTCGGACCCTTTTTTGGACCTTTGACCTCTAAGTATGACCTTGACCTTGGAGGTACGGACCTGAGTTTTGCACGTGACACGTCGTCTCATGATGGTTAACATTTCTGCTGAGTAATTTTAAAATCCATCAAGAAATAAGGAAGTTATTGACTGCGTTTAAGTTTCGGACGGACGCACGGACGAACGGACGGACGGACGGACGGACAAGGGCAACGCTATATGCCCTTTCCACCATTCTTCGAATGGCGGGGGCATAAAAAGAACTTTAAATATCTTCTCCTCTGAAACCACAGGGACCAGAGCTTAGATATTTAGCATGTAGCAACGGCCAGTGGTCACCTACATAATTCCTGCCAATCATGCCCCTGGGTTCCAAATGGGCGACGCCCCGGGGCCCCTTCTCTCCGATAGACTCATAATGGAACAAAAAGCTTTGAAAATCTTCTTCTCGGAAACCACAGGGCTCAGATCTTAGATATTTAGCATGTAGCAAAGGCAAGTGGTCACCTACATAATTCCTGCCAATCATGCCCCTGGGGTCCAAACCGGCCAAGCCCCGGGGCCCTTTAGCTCCTATAGACTCATAATGGAAAAAAGCTTCGAAAAATCTTCTTCTCTGAAACCACAGGGCCCAGAGCTGAGGTATTTGGCATGTAGCAACGGCAAGTGGTCACCTCCATAAATCCTGCCAATCATGCCCCTAGGGTCCAAATGGGCCACGCCCCAGGGCCCCTTAGCTCCCATAGACTCATAATGGAAAAAAAAAGCTTCAAAAATCTTCTTCTCTGAAACCACAGGGCCCAGAGTTTAGATATTTAGCATGTAGCAACGAAAATTGGTCACCTACATAATTCCTGCCAATCATGCCCCTGAGTTCCAAATGGGCCGCGTGCCGGGGCCCCTTTGCTCCCATAGACTCATTATGGGAAAAAGCTTAAAAAATCTTCTTCTCTGCAACCACAGCGCACAGAGCTTAGATATTTAGCATGTAGCAATTCCAAGTGGTCACATACATAAATCCTGCCAATCATGCCCCTGGGGTCCAAATGGGCCACACCCTGGGACCCCCTTAGCTCCCATAGACTCATAATGGAAAAAAAAAAACTTCAAAAATCTTCTTCTCTAAAATCACAGCATCAAGAGCTTAGATATTTAGCATGTAGCAACGGCAAGTGGTCACCTTCATATTTCCTGCAATTCATGCCCCTGGGGTCCAAATTGGCCACGCCCCGGGGCCCCTTAGTAGCTCTTATAGACTCATAATGGAAAAAAGCTTCAAAAATCTTCTTCTCAGAAACTGTGAAGCACAGAACTTAGATATTTAGTATCTAGCAACATGAAATAACCAGCTACATAAATCCTGCTAACCCTGCCCCTGGGGTCAAAATTAGCCTCACCTGAGCTCATCACCTCCAATAGACTTATAATGGAAAAAAAACTTAAAAAATCTTCTTGTATGATATCATAAGGCCCAGAGCTTAGATTTTTAGTATGTAGCAACGTCAAGTGGCCACCTTCATAAATCCTGCCAGTTATGCCCCTGGGATCCAAATTGGCCCCACCCCAGGGCTCTTTAGCTTCCATAGACTTACAATTGGAGAAACTTCAAAAATCTTCTTCTCTGATACCACAGGGCCCTTAAAATGAAAAAAAAGCAACTTAAAATGGGGAAAAAATCTTCAAAAATCTTCTTCTCTGAAACCATAAGTCCCAGAGCTTAGGTATTTAGCATGTAGCAATGTCAAGTGGTCGCCTACATGAATCCTGCCAATCATGCCCCTGGGGGTCCAAATCCTGTGGCCCCTAAACTCCAACAAACTTATAATGGAAAAAGCTTCAAACATCTTCTTTGAAACCATGAAGTACAGACCTTAGATATTTAGTATATAGCAACACAAAATGGTCGCCTACATAAATCCCGCCAACCGTGCCCTTTTGGTCAAAATTGGCCAAGCCCCAGGGCTCATTAGCCCTATAGACTTATACTGGAAAAAACTTAAAAAAAATCTTTTTCTCAAAAACCATAAGGCACAGATTTTGTTTGAGGTTTTACATCCCCGTCAACACTGTATAGGTCATTTTGGAGATGTCTCTTCCAATTTTGTGGGACTTTTACCAGACATTGAGATGAAATTACATCTCAAGCCCTGTCGCCCAATGAAACCAGTAGGGTTTATAAGCATGGACACCGCTTTGCCTGAGCTTATATATTTAGTATGTAGCAATGTCAAGTGGTCTCCTACACTAATGATTTTCTGGTACACAGGTGAGCGATATAGGGCCATTTGGCCCTCTTGTCTGGAAAACTGTGTGCAATTGTTTTCTTCTTTCATTTTAACCCTTAAACAAGATTTGTTTCGTCATATGATGGATGGGAAATAATGTTAATATAAGTAATAAAGGTAATTTATTTAACGTTCATCGAATTATGAACAACATTGGGTCACGAGCAAAGTTTCGGGGTCACTTACTTTGTTTGTGACCCGATGTTGTTCATACTTCAGTGAATGTTAAATAAATAACATTCTTTTTTCTTTAATTTAATATTTATGTTGAAATTGAAAACAATGCAAAAGAATTCTTTGGGAATGACATTCATCGTATAACTTCACAACCAATTCATGTCAATATTGAGGTCATTAATTTATGTAAACGTCAAGATCACAAATTTTACTGCTAGTGCTACCATAACTCTGCTAAATAAATTAGGCCTGTCACACCAACTTCATAATTTTGAATATTGAAATTCATGACACTTTGCATACAGAAATGTCTGAAAAAACAGGAAAATGAATTTCAAACTTTAGATTACGATCAGCTTCTTCAGAAGCTGGCTGATCTGGATCTACACTGTTTGCAAAAACAAACAAAAAACAAAACAAAAAAAAAAACAACAAAAAAAAAAACAAGTATACTTGATTCCTGCATTTTAAGGGTTAAGCATGATTTTTAATGCATTTTATACTTGTGGCTATTGCTGTTCTAGCATTTCTGCCTTGAATGTTTTCTTCAGCCTGTTATCGTCTTAATTTTACAGCTTGGATGCCTACAGAAAAAGACCAATTTGGAAGGACAATTTCATGGAGGAATTAGGAAGCACCCTATCAGAGTTGGAGAAGCAGCTCGCCACTACCCATGACTTGGTAAACATTAGAGGCAAACAGGGGCGCAAGTAGGAGTGTATTTCTTGAATGCAGATAAAGCATACAGAATACAGTTTGAAGGATTGACCAGTTTTTATTTCCTTCTCAAAATATATTTCAGACAATAGTATCACAATAGTATTGCAATAGTAGTCAGCAATAGTAATAGTATCGCAATGGTTCTTCCTGCAATGTCAATACTATCGCAATAGTCATTTTCTGACTATCGTTACATCCATATAGGCGCAAGGTTCCAGTCCTTATTCCTCCACTTTGTCAAAGGGTGTTAGGTGTCATAACAGATGAAGAGAACAGAAAGTTTGTAGGCATATTGCCTGAAAATCCGTATGTGTTTTCTATCTCAGGAAAAAACACATCTCACCTTCGGACTTATGATTGTATAAACACTGTAGCACAGGACTGTGGTGCAAAATGCCCAGAGTTGATAAAATCAACAAAGATGAGAAAATACACAGCCACTGTTAGTCAAATTTTGGATCTCCAAAACAATGAAGTTGAGTGGCTAGCCAACCACCTTGGCCACAGCATTAAAGTCCAGAGATTTCTATTCTTTCAAAGATACAACAACAGAACTAACAAAACCTGCGCGGGTAACTTTGAGCAGTTGCATGCCTGTGCCTGTTAGTAAAAATAAGTAAACAGCCAATTATGTTGAGAATAAAAGATGAAAAACAGATGGTAGTGGGTTAAAACAAGTATGAAGAAGGATACAATCAGGTTGAAAACATCACTGTGGGGCTTGAAGTTTTTTGTGTTTTTTTTTTGGTGGGTAACCTGACAGCACAACATCCCTTGTTAGAGCATTTGACTGTGCCAAGTGTATGTGGTGGAACTAGAGCTTTATTAAAAAAAATTAACAAATTTAAACTTTGTGAAAAAGTAAATATTAAAGGACAAGGTCATTTAGGTATATTTGTAAGCCAATAAGTTGCATAATAGATCCAGTTTGGTGACAGTATGTGTCAAAAATGAAATCTGTATATAAGTTGAAAAATGTAAGTTTGTTAGTGGGAGGATAAAATTCATTAATAGAATAAGTTTGTATATAACACAGCATCTAACACAGATCACCAATGAAATCTGTATATATGTTGAAAACGTAAGTTTGTTAGTGGAAGGATAAAATTCATGAATAGAATAAGTTTGTGTATAACACAGCATGTAACACAGCTCATCAACAGATGAGTGTTTGTTAACTGTATAAGGCAAAACTCCAAATTCAATGCACAATCTCAAAAGTTCAACATTTGTTTGATAAAGGGTAAAGTTCACAAGCAGATTAAGGTCAAGGTCAAAGTCACATGCCGTCATAAAGATGTCTGTAGCCCAGTATGTAGTATGCTTTACCACCAGACCACGTTTGGTTAATGTAGGGCCTTCTGATTTCAAGTTGAAACAAGATATAACCAAAAAGTGAATGGGTGAACCTACATATGTTAAATTGTACAGAATTATGTTGACTATGTAATTGTCCCTCATTTGCTGAAGTGGCTTGACAACTATCCCCATGTAAGTATGTAATGTGTTATGGATAACATTCTGTGTGAAGTCAAAACACGGTAGTGTAATGCCTTGTGGGGTATTCTGTAATTACCTCAGCTACATGTAGTGTGTATGTCTTATGGGGTACTTTTAAGGGTGTTTATTGTCAGTTTGTAAAGTCTTGTGGGGTACATTCAAAGTGTTCAAGGATGTTTGCTACAGCCTTTGAATAGAAAATCCATGTCCAACTAATAACTTTAGTATGTTTGGGGTTTTATATATTGAATTTTTTGTTTGTTTGTTTATTGTAGGGCGATGGAGTCGGGGACAGATTTTGGGGTCACTGCAATCATAGTCAAAGTTATGTTTTATCAACAGTGACCATGACCTTGCTACAGGGAAAAGGGAATATTAATATACTGACCCAAAGACCTAACGGAACTAGAAATTCTATTCTATTTTTTACCGGTTAAACTGAAATTCTAAAATTTTTGGTATCCTTCTGAATGTTCGTCCTTATTACACCGTTAGCAGTAGACCCTGGTCAGGCTTCACTGACCACGGCGGTTCATGTAAAAAAGCGCATTTCTGCATAGCACATGATTCAGTTTCAAATGTGTCTTGGTGGCAACCTATACGTTATCTGGCTCGGGATAAAACATTTGATAAATTTTTCCCTACCCCACAAAGCTGCAGTTAAGTCCTCTATCTTCAAGACTTAATCGTGGCATTGTGGGGTAGGGAAAATTTATCAAATGTTTTTTCCCCGAGCCAAATATCGTATAGGTTGCCAACAATATACACTTTGCATTTGAAACTGAATCATGCACTGCAAGGGCATTGCAGAAATGCGATTTTTTTTTTACATGAACCGCCGTGGTCAGTGAAGTGTAACCAGGGTCTACTGCTAACGGTGTAATAAGGACGAACATTCAGAAGGATAAGCATACCCAAAATTTAATATTCCAGCTTAAAGGGTAAAAAATTAGAATAGAATTTCTAGTTTTGTTAGCTCTTTGGGTCAGTATATATACTTTGTATGTGGCATCTTTAGATGGATGAGTTTCAAGGTTGTACAAATGAAGGGGCCCTTACATGTAGAGGCCCCAAAAGGGGTCTTGAAATTGCAACTGTTGAAAATAATGTTAATTTTGCAATTTTCAAAAATCTTCTTCTTAAGAAGCAGCAGTTTGGGAAGCTCAATACTTGGCATATAAGATTTCTAAAATAAAAAATGAAGAAGTGACTAGTGTTGCATTCATCCCCAGATCTAGTTCCTAAGTGTTGGGTACAGTTTAATGCATTGTTACAAGGTAGAATTCTTGCTTTTCACTTTATGATAGAAACTCATTGAAAACGAAAAAAAAGTCCACATATAAACTTCATATGAGCCTGTGCAAGCGAAAAAGTACAGCTTGCCGTAAGTTATGTTGTCTGCTCATATTAAGTTGTGTAGGTGTAGGTGGTGGCTGTAAATACGTTGAATTTCTTTTATTGTTGTAAATAAAATTTGCGTGTTTATTAAGGAATTTAACAATAAATGTATAGAATTCATTGTCATTAGATTGAATAAGTTTAATTGATGATGAAATTTGTTTTTGTCGTACCACGTTTGTGTTAGGCCCCCACCGATAGGGGCTTAAAGAAATATATTGGCTGCATGATGCTTCCACGCAGATCTGAATCCGGCCCGCACACTAGTACTGATAAACAATTTAGAGGATCTAGGCCTGTCCAGGAACCGCAGTTTTTGTTTGTTTGAATTGAGGTTTAACGTCCCCGTCAACACTGTAAAGGTCATTTTGGAGACGTTGCTTCCAAGTTTGTGGGACTTTTACCCGACATTGAGATGAAAAGACATCTCAAGCCCTGTCGCCCAATGAAACCAATAGGGTTTATTATCATAGACGGTCTGCCTCGCACCGCGGTTCATGGACAGGCTTAGATCCTGTAAGCAGTTTACCAGTACTAGTGTGTGGGCCGGATTCAGCTCTGCGTGGAAGCATCATGCAGCCCATATATTTCTTCAAGCTCCTATGGGCGGGGCCGCCAGGAACCGCAGTGAGAGGCGGGCCGTCCATGCTAATATACCTTTTTGTTTCATTGGGCGACAGGGCTTGAGATGTCATTTTATCTCAGTGTCGGGTAAAAGTCCTACAAAAATGGAAGCAACGTCTCCAAAATGACCTTTACAGTGTTGATGGGGACGTTAAACCTTAAACCAATCAAACAAACAAAACCACGTTTGTGTTCATGGCATGTTATTAATATACAGTTCTTTTTATACCGGTCCTACATTGAAAATCTAATGAAATTGTTAGAGAGCTTTGTTGATATAATTTTAGTCTTGTATGAATGTCATTGCTTAATTAACCCTTTTGATCAGAAGTAGCAGACAGCATGCAAATATTATGCTGCAACTTTTACCAGAATTCTTCACTTGCTCAAATACTTGTTTTTGGAAATTTGATTTTCTGAGTGCATGTAAGTACAAATCCCGATTAAACAGTTTCTTTAGAAGCCAGCTGATCTTGATCTACACTGTTTGCAAATGCTTCTTTAGCAGACTGAGCGTTGAAATGGACAATGCACTTCTGTAAGTTGAATTTGAAAATCTGTTACATCCAAATTGCGATATTAAAGAAAGATTGATTGTTTCAAGCATGTCTGTTCAATAAACTTGACCTAATAGTATCTTTCTCATTCCTCGAAAAAGATGCAATATTTTGGAAGCAAGTCAAAGACATGTCAATGATCATGCGGTCAGCCATTCATATAGTTCATTTCTATAGGGCAACATTTGCATAAACGGTATAGATCCAGTTCAGAGGTGTCAGAGCAGGGTCAACACTGCTATTAAGATTTTGAATCTTAAAAGTAACAAAAAATGATTTAACTGTTGTGAGTTGCACATGAACAGTTGTTACCATACAGTTTGAGCAGATGAAAGTGTTGTATGAAATTGGGCACCAAAAGTGATGAGAGAAATGTAAACATGTAATGTTTGGTAAACAAAAATATATGTATAACCAATTTGTTAAAAATTTTATGCACTTACCCAAATGTGTTGCTGTATGGAATAAAATTATTACAGGGAAAAAGAATCATGTCTTTAAGAACCAGCAATTAAGGAACTGTAGCAGTAGAATTTTCAGATTTTTAGAAATAAACAGGCCATGATCTGTAGGGGTTTTCTAAGGCGACTTTAAAATTCCAGAGTTTTTAAAGATAAAGGCAATTTTTCAGTTTTCAAAAAATTTTCTTCTGTACGTAGCATGAAGTAGCCAGAAGCCACCATACTTGGTGCATACTATCTTTAGGAGAAGGACCTTCAATTTTGTGACACAGTATGAAGACATTTGCAAACAGAATAGAACAAGATAAGCCTACTCTGAGTAAATAATTTCAATGTAGCTGTCAAGGAGAATTATATGATAAATTGATAAATCCAACTAGTTGGAAAGGTTTAATGAAGTGGAGGTAGTTCAACCTTCTGTGTCACCACTTTTTGGCCATGCACATGTGATAAAAGGCAATTAAAATTGCCCACACAAATGGAATTTCGTGTAACTCGATATTTCAGCAGGTTGGAAGGTTTTAGTTTCTTTTTCTCATATTTTTATCTTGATGTTTATGAGAGGTAATTGGTGAACTGAAATGTTCTCTCCTGTCGGTCCCCATATAACCTATAATGTGTTGGAGGGATGTTAACCCAATTCAACTCAGTTCCAACCAAAGAGCATTGGATCATTCCAACCAAGCTTTGTGGGAATGAATGGTCCTTTGATTATTTTTTAGGGTTCCCATGCATCTGGGAAAAGTCAGAAATGTATCATTTTTGTCGCACCTGCGTTAGCGTGCCGTAATCTGTCTGTTTGTCCATTTCTCAACAATTTACAGTGGGTGTCTTGTGAGCACAACTCCTCCTACAGTTTTTGGCCAATCATTTTGAAACTTCACAGATGTTTTGGCCATGGTCTGTAGATGTGCATATTGTTTGCTCATAATCCTCAGATATACTTTTCAACTTTTTCCGCTTTTTTGACTTAGTCATTTTTTACCTAAAACCCTTTTTCTAAAAGTGTTAGCCAGTGGGTGTCTTGTGAATGCAACTTCTCTTGCTTTTTTTGCCAATCGTTTTGAAACTTCACAGATGACTAGGGCGGGTTCTTAAGATGTGCATATGGTTTGCACACAAGTCTCGGATTTTTTTTTTCAATTTTTTCTGCTTTATTAACTTAATAATTTTTTACATAAAACCCTTATAGTCAATGGGTGTCTCGTGAGCGCAACTCCTCCTGCAGTTTTAGGCCAATAGTTTTGAAACTTCACAGAGGATTAGGTAATAGTCTGAAGATGTGCATATTGTTTGCACATAAATCTCAGATTTATTTCAGCAGAGTTAGAGGCCCTTGATTTATGCCCAAAATTGGTTTCTGCTTAATATCTTGTGAAAGAATTGATGGATTAGGATCACATTTTGCATACATATTTTTGTTAGCAATACCTAGCTTGGGATTGTCACATGACATTTTTCGACAACTTTCAGCAGAAATCCTGGCCTTGATTAATTGGCAAAAATGATATCTTGTGAAATAATGGACAGGTAAGGTTTAAATCAAATTTTGCAAGCCTGTTGCTGTTGGCAATATATGGCTTAGGATAATAAAAGGCATATTTCATATAGTTTCAGCAGAGTTTGGGACCTTGTTTCAAGCCCAAAAATGGTGTCCGCCCAATACCTTGTGAAGAATTGATGGATTTGGATCATATTTTGCATACATACTAACTTTCCCCTGTAAAATTGAGTGACACTGGCTATCAGTTACCCATTCTTTTTCTAAAATACCATCTCCCTGATAGAGACATTCCAAAGTTTCTACTTTGTCCATTTTCTTACTAACTAACCCATCAATAGATTTTTTTTTTCAATGCAAATAGGAACTTGTGTGACTTAATCCCCGCAGGTGCGACACTGCTTTCCGTGGATTTCTTGTTTTTAAAGGACAGGTAATTGCAATTTGAAGCAAATGTCAGGGAATTATAAAAATCAGGGTTAACACTGCAAAGTGTTAGTTTCATCTGTAAGCATAACCTGAACAAGCAGATGAGATAATTTTTCATTCTTAGTATGTCAGTTAATTTTAAAATTTCAGCTGTGGAATTTGTTGTCTGAAAAATGTGGGAACCTTAATTGTTACTTAATCATTTATGTACATGTTGTTCATACGGTTATTACTTACCGTCAGTGAAATAGTTGCTTGAGTTAAAAACCAAAGTTAGCTATTGTTTGACATTTGTTTTCAGATGTTTTGTAGTTGTTGTAGGAGTTTTGAATTTGGTAAAGCTTTAAACCGAGTTGTACGACACTACATTGAAAGACAGTTGGTTGAATAACGTTTTTGACAAAATGACTATTGGTCGATGCATACAAAATGGTGACAGGAGTCTTGATCTAATCATTAGGTAGTTAGAAAAATTTGACCATTCTCACTTCTTAATTGAAAGTAAAAACTTTTTCGTTTTGTTTGAAATTAAAATAAAAGGAAAATGAAGCTACAACTTCAGGGTCCTAAAAAAATCTGTTTCCCTGATATCTCTGTTCTGTATTAGTTATTGATTCGTATCTACCTGTCCTGAACTGAGTGAATCAAAGTCACAATAAGTGAATAGTGGATGAAAGGAGCTCAGTTCTATTTATGAATATTGACAATACCATGAACAATGTAAACAGTGCAATGATATTTCAATTATAGTAATCACAGCTTACATTTTAACCCTCTTGCTTTAATTACAGAAGACACTAGGCAACAGAGTCTCATTTATTCGCAAGATCATTTTGTTTGTTTGATTTGAGGTTTAACATCCCGTCAGCACTGTAAAGGTCATTTTGGAGATGTTGCTTCCAATTTTGTGGGACTTTTACCCGGCATTGAGATGAAATGACATCTGCAGCCCATCTATTTCTTCAAGCCCCGGTGGGCGGGGGCGGCTCCCAAGATCATAACTAATGCAACAGTTTTAGATGATTTGTTGCACCTTTTTAGAAATTGTCCATTAAGTGGACATTTGACAAAGTGGACATTCGGTGAAGACGGATCAATTAAAAGAGCTGTTGACCATCTGTCTTTCAACAAAAAGATGTGCACCTTTTTGCTGGAAAAAAAGATCCTTAATTATGCCCCCAACTTTAAAAAAGTTGGGGGGCATATTGCTTCTGGCTTGTCCGTCCGTTCGTACGTCACGCTTTCTTGTGCATAGCATATCTTTAGAACCGTGTATGCTAGTGTTTTGAAATTTCATATATGGGTTCCTCATGAAAAAATAGTTGACCCGTATTTTTTTTCTTGTCCAAATTATCTCCCCTTCTTGAATTATTTCCCCTTTAATTAAATAACATAGAATTCTCGTTAGCAAGATATCTCAAAAAGTATTTGAGCTACAGCCTTGATATTTGGTATAGTGATTGGGACTAAGGAGGAGATTACCTGATTAAATTTTCAACCAATTCTATAAAATTTTGTTAGAGTTATGGCCCTTTGTAATTTTTTGCCACTCAATTGTGTTGCTTTCTGGTGCATAGCATATCTTTAGAACCGTGTATGCTAGTGTTTTGAAATTTCATATATGGGTTCCTCATGAAAAAATAGTTGACCCGTATTTTTTTTCTTGTCCAAATTATCTCCCCTTCTTGAATTATTTCCCCTTTAATTAAATAACATAGAATTCTCGTTAGCAAGATATCTCAAAAAGTATTTGAGCTACAGCCTTGATATTTGGTATAGTGATTGGGACGAAGGAGGAGATTACCTGATTAAATTTTCAACCAATTCTATAAAATTTTGTTAGAGTTATGGCCCTTTGTAATTTTTTGCCACTCAATTGTGTTGCTTTCTGGTGCATAGCATATCTTTAGAACCGTGTATGCTAGTGTTTTGAAATTTCATATATGGGTTCCTCATGAAAAAATAGTTGACCCGTATTTTTTTTCTTGTCCAAATTATCTCCCCTTCTTGAATTATTTCCCCTTTAATTAAATAACATAGAATTCTCGTTAGCAAGATATCTCAAAAAGTATTTGAGCTACAGCCTTGATATTTGGTATAGTGATTGGGACTAAGGAGGAGATTACCTGATTAAATTTTCAACCAATTCGATAAAATTTTGTTAGAGTTATGGCCCTTTGTAATTTTTTGCTACTCAATTGTGTTGCTTTCTGGTGCATAGCATATCTTCAGAACCGTGTATGCTAGTGTTTTGAAATTTCATATATGAGTTCCTCATGAAAAAATAGTTGACCCGTATTTTTTTTCTTGTCCAAATTATCTCCCCTTCTTGAATTATTTCCCCTTTAATTAAAAAACATAGAATTCTCGTTAAGAGTTTCATTGATGATACTTGGTACATGCTTGGAACTAGGAGTGAAATTTTTATGCAGGCATCCATGTTTGACCTTGACCTAGATTTCATGGTTTGGTGACTTTGCGCCTCCACAGGCGCGACATAGCCTTCGGGGGAATTCTTGTTGTATGTTTTTGAGTCTTTAACAATATTTGTTGAATATTTTGCCATCTAAGGACAAGCAAAGGTTGGGGGCATTGTGTTTTACAAACACCATTTCTAGTTAGCAACTGACTTTGCTAGAACAGTTAACCATTTGACCACAAATGAGCTTGTTAAGCTAATGATGCTTTGAACAACTGGACTGTGAAGTTTTATCTAGCAGTATCCACATCTGCCTGTGACCTTGAAGTCAATCACAGATTTTGAAGTACACATGAACTTCAATGACTTGAACAACTTCGTGACTATGAAAATTTGTTTGTGGTAGTTAGTGCCACTAAGGGCTGATTATGATACCATATCCGGAGGCGTATTGGGGATGATATTTCTTGATTACATAAAAAAGACATGCTGTGTGTATTCATTATAATAATGACTACAAACAACTTGCCTCATTGAGGAAATTTTGATGAATACATACAACATACATTTTCATGATAAAAATCAAACATCCTTAACCCATTGCATGCAGTGAAACCCCTAAAAGCGTACCTTGGCAAACAGTGCAGACCCAGATCAGACCCGCAGAATGCGGCATCTGATTAGGGCTTGCACTATTTGCTAACAGAATTTTCATCAAAAATAGAATAAAAAGAATAAAATAGGCCTGACATCCCTTATATGACTAATGGACTTGTCCAACATAATAGCAATGAAAGAGTCCACTAGTATACAATGGGTTAAATGATCCAAAATATATGGATACCTGAAGCTATGGAAATAATTTTTAGGGACTCAAGAGCAAGTTGGAATTAACCCTTTTTGTACCAAATGAAATCTTCCTCCTTATATATATCATGAGCCCATTTAAAAATTCAGGGGTGTCACGTTGTGATTTCTTCAAAATTGATCAGGAAAATGGCTGAACTTTTTGCAACAGTGTAGGCCCTGATCAGACGCTGCATTCTGATCTGGGCCTGCACTGTTTGCCAGGGTACCCATTTTGAGGATTCTGGTACTAAATGGGTTAACCATGGTAAAGAGCCATCGGTGTTCATGCCGTTGAAGTTTCACTGTATTGTGTTTGAGAAACATGTGAGCTACCATGTCAGTTGACAGCTCTTGTTGACGTCTCATAGCAACTACCTCTCTGAACATTGTTCTGCATTTTCATACATTGTAAGCAGTCTTTATTTGTTATAATCTGTGGTGACACCTAGAGAAGTTTGTGAGCATAGCCAGACAAACATGAGAAATGGTTTATTAACCCACATATGACAAGGGAATAATCTTCCACCTTGCGCGTTTCGAGTAGTCCATTTCCAATTATAGGGGTGTCAGGTTTGTTTTTGTTTGTGGCAAATTTTACAAAAATGAATGTTCTTTAAGCAAACGGTGTAGACCCAGATCTGACTGATCTGGGTATGCACAGTTTGCCAATGTCCCAGAAAAGAGTCACTTGGCATATATGGGTTAAATTTTACCACTCTCTGGGCTAATTTAGCAGACAACAAATTGTTTGTATTTTTTTCGTATTTTCCCCAAAAAACAGGATTTGACATTTCATGCAATATGTCTCTTGATAGGAGACAATTTGCATAAAATGTCAAATCCTGTTCCTGTTCAACATTTCATGCAAATAATTGCATAAAATGTCCAATCCTGTTTTCTGGGAAAAATAAGAAAAAATATTTTTAAATGTCTGTTGAAAAAAACAAAACAAAAAACAACTACCCAGCCGGCAGAGTGTCCAGTGGAATTGAATGAATCTGGCATATTTTTCCTTAAGGAAGACACATTTTGGGACTGGAATCAGAATCCCTCCATAGATGTTGGCTCTTAAAGAACAAAATCTCTAAAGGGTGTCTACTCTTAAAGGTTTTTTCAACCAATCTGGTTCGGGTTGATGCATGTCAAGTTGATCTAGATCAGATTGCATTGGCACTAGATCCAAAATGTGACAGTCTGATCCAGATCTGAAGGTCCCCCCCCCCCTCCACCCATTTGGGCTTGGACAAATAGATTGGGCTTCATGTTGCTTCCATGCAGAGCTGAAATCAACTGCACATGAGAACTGGTAAACTGTTTTGAGGGTCTAAGCCTGCCAAGGCAGAGCAGTGTGAGTTGGACCATCCATCCATATAAACCCTATTGCTTCCATTGGGCAGCTGGGCTTGGGATGTCATTTCATCTCAGTTTGAAGCACTGTCTCCAAAACGACCTTTTTAGTGTTGATGGGGATGTTAAACCAAATTTGATCTGAATCAATCAGTTGTGAATGCAGCACTCAATATTTGGAGACACCTGCCAGTTTAGAAGGAAGACAAAGTTCTGATTCATGTTCACTTTGCAATAAATTAAGCTCTTCTGAAAATAGTGTCTTCTCTTAACTGTTGGAAAACCCTAAAGGGGTACCTTGACAAACAGTGCAGGCCCAGGTCCCACAATCTATATTTTAGAATAGAAATAGGAAAAATAAGGTTTACCCCTGTAAACCAGTTTTACTATATAAACATGGTGTTCAAGGGGCTATGACTTATACAGGCACCTTTAAGGGTAGGCCTGACCCCCCTATATGACAAATGGACCAGTCCAACATATAGCACTGGAAGAATCCTTAAAGGAAAGAATTTAATTTAACCCTTATCCAGCTGAACATGACAACCCCTACCTTTTCAAACAGTGTAGATCCAGATCAGATGGCATGTTTGTCATGCAGTTTGTGAAATGAACCAGCAATTTTGATTGGTTGGTTTTCATGTGACCTGTATCGTCTACCCATTGGTCTGATAGGTCATGTGACATCAGCGACCAATCAGGACTCTACACTAGGGAGGTCACTGGAAAAGGGACATGCCGGTGGCATTTCTGGCTAGATTTTTTTTTGTCAGACTGACCCAGGCCTGCGTCTGGTGAAAAGGCTTAAATTGTAGTGATGGGTAGGTATATTATTAATTAAAATTAATTTTACATTAGAAATATCATGTTGCTAATCTAATTGATTCAGCAGGATAAGGATTAATAAAGGGTGGAAAATACTGTGAAATTCTCCTATAAAAACCACCTAAAATTAAAACAAATTATGCTTTTAAAAGCATATTTGAATGTTTTCAACTACATTTTCTTTTTGTTTTCTACATCCAATGTACTCTAATGGAAGACCACCATTGGGACTGTTCAAAGTGGTCTTAAAGACCACTTTTGAACAGTCCCAAAGGTGGTCTTAATATAGGAATTTTACTGTAGTTTTATTCAGGTTTATTCCTTCTCCTTACTTGAATCTGTTAGAACGAAATTGAAGGTAATCGTTATTATATACATGTTTTAGCTCACCTGTCACATAGTGACAAGGTGAGCTTTTGTGATCACATTTTGTCCGTCGTGTGTGCATGCGTCCGTACATGTGTCCGTTAACAATTTCAAATAAGTATATCTCTAATACCCCATGACCAATCTTGATCAAATTCCATGTGAAACATAATCAGGTAGGGGGAAAGGTTTTTGGGCTGATCAGATTGGAATTCTGGTTGCCATGGCAACATATAGCTCCCATAGACTTAGAGAAGAAGATACTTTAAATTTTTCCCATTATGACACCACAGGGCCTAGAGCTTAGATAATTAACTTGTAACAATGGCAAGTGGTCAAGTACATAATTCCTGCCAGTCATGCCCCTGGGGTCCAAAGGGGCCACGCCTTTACAGTCAACACTGTAAAGGTCATTTTGGAGACGTTGCTTCCAATTTTGTGGGACTTTTACCCGACATTGAGATGAAATGACATCTCAAGCCCTGTCGCCCAATGAAACCAATAGGGTTTATAAGCATGGACGGTCTGCCTCGCACCGCGGTTCCTGGACAGGCTTAGATCCTCTAAACGGTTTACCAGTACTAGTGTGCGGACCAGAATCAGCTCTGCGTGGAAGCATCATGCAGCTCATATATTTCTGCAAGCCCCTATGGGCGGGGGCGTTCTGAAACCACAGGGCTCAGAACTTAGATATTAAGCCTGTAGCAACGGCAAGTGGTTACCTACATAAATCCTGCCAATCATGCCCCTGGGGTTCAAATGGGCCACACCCCGGAGCCCCTTAGCTTCCATAGACTCATAATGGAAAAAAGCTTCAAAAATCTTCTTCTTTGAAACCACAGGGCCCAGAGCTTAGATATTTAGCATGTAGCAACGGCAAGTGGTCACCTACATAAATCCTGCCAATCATGCCGCTGGGGTCCAAATGGGCCACACCCCGGAGCCCCTTAGCTCCCATAGACTCATAATGGAAAAAAGCTTAAAAAATCTTCTCGGAAACCACAGGGCCCAGAACTTAGATATTTAGCATGTAGCAACGGCAAGTGGTCACCTACATAAATCCTACCAATCATGCCCTTGGGTCCAAATAGGCCACGCCCCGGGGCCCCTAAGCTCCCATAGACTCGTAATGGAAAAAAAGTTTAAACAATCTCTTCTTCTTCGAAACTGTGAAGCACAGAGCTTAGGTATTTTGTATCTAGCAATATAAAATAGTCACCTACATAAGTCCTGCTAACCCTGCCCCTGGGATCCAAATGGGCCACACCCCTGCCCCTTAGCTCCTTTAGACTTATAATGGAAAAAAAGCTTCAAAAATCTTCTCCGAAGCCGTAAGGCCCAGAGCTTATATATTTAGTGTAGCAATGTCAAGTGTCCTACACTAATGATTTTCCGGTAGACAGGCATACCTGCCAACTTTCACCCATTAGGAGTGAGTTTCACGATTTTTCCATGCATTTTGACCTCACGATCGTGTTGCCAAAATAAGGCAAAAATCACGATTTTTCCACCTCCTCACGCTTGGTATTTTTATCAGCCATATTGTTTGTGGAGAGTCATTTGGAATATCTTGGATTTCTTCACTATCTATTTTGGAGATGGAAAAACCCTGAGTATATTTTTAGCTGTATTGACTATTTTTTAACCCAATGATAGATTACTCTTTCCCACAAACAAATGCAAGTTGCCAACAGTTTTCTCTCTGTATGAGCATGAACAGGGATGCCCTTTGCTGATCTTTTCATGTAAGTATGTTTGAACAATTATCTAATCTCTCCCAGATGTAATGAAAGTAAATATTTATCATTGAGCAATGTCACGTATTTTCGTGACAACGAAAATCGTAGTTTTTATCTCTCAAACTAAGAATTGTATTATTATTTGGTAACGAGTGTTCTAACACTTCAGAAACAATTGTTTTGCAAAATAAAAGGCTGTTACAGTCAGACATTAAGCACTCCTTGCATTTGCATGAAAACTGTTACTGAGTAAAAGAACCTAATTTTAGTCAGACAATCTTTAGTTATTGCAAATACTGTTAATTATTGAAGCTTAAGTATTATACCAGTGATTTATTGGATAATACATAAAATGTAAACATGCAATTTTTCTGATTGTACTCGTGGACTGGAGTGTGTCTACTAGTTTGAAAAAAAATCTCCCCCATGGAAATTTTGGGGAAAATATTCTATCTATCTATCTTCCTATACTGAGTCGGTCATCAGCTCTATGCTCCGCGCTCTATTCCATTGAAAAATGCCGTGACACGCAGAATTTCCCCCATGAAAAATTTGAAATGTTGGCAGGTTTCATCAAGTGGTCTCCTACACTAATGATTTTCCGGTAAACAGGTGAGCGATATAGGGCCATTGGGCCCTCTTGTTTGTTTTTTATTTGCTCAAGTTTTGCTATTTGTTGTTACACATAAATCTGTTGGATATATACATGTAGTATAGTGATTTAATTAATACTTTTTCATCTTGAAATAAATGCCAGTCAATAGTTAAACTATATATATATACGGACAATGTTGAAAGAGTTTTTGTTGTTATTGCTATCCACTTTTTTTCCGTCACGAAAACGAGGCTATATAATTCAGACCCCCTTTGAACCCCAGGTTTATATTGTAAAACTGGGTTTCACAGGGGTAAACCTTATTTTTCCTTTTTCTGCTCTAAAATATAGATTATTGGTTTTAGTTAGAACCGCCTTGATGAGGCGGTTCTAACGTGTTCCCACAATCTATATTTTGCGCAGAAGTAAGAAAAATATTACAATATTTTCATCTTAAAAGTTCTTTTTTTTTCTTGCGAGGTAAAATTTACAATGTACAGGACTTAATATGACCTTAAAATCGTTGACTTGGCCATTAAACTGAAAAAAAACTTTTGAAGCGCCAAGCACAGCATTGTATTTTTTCAGGGTAAATTGACATTTTATGTGAATACGGTTCAATAATATTTCCCGTCTCATTTTCTTCCAAAAATAAGAAAAAATGGTACTGTCAGGTTTAACCCATTTTGTACCGGAAACCCCATAATGGGTACCCTTGCAAACAGGGCAGGCCCAGATCAGATGCCGCAGAACGTGGTGTCTGATCAGGGCCTCCACTGTTTGCTAAAGCCAGCCATTTTCCAAGTAAATTTTGAAGAAAACACAACCCGACATACCTAAATTTTGAAGTGGACACTTCCTATATATAAAGAGGAACAAAAAGGGTTAACTAGCAGTCAACGCTAACATCAGCACCTTTGAGAATGCATTCTTCACCCTCAGAATGCTGATAATTTTAATCTGCCACACTCACTACTGAATACAACATATCAGATTACTTGATGCAAATTATTGCAACAAATTCATAAACTGAATGGCAAACAATGTACTTCCTGATCAGATGGCCATCTGATCTGGCTCTACATTGTTTGAAAGACATATTCAGACTCAGCAGGACAAGGGTTGACCCTCGCCATGCTGAATATGCTACACTTCTCCCCAATATTTCAGCCGATTGTGTTGCATGATTTCAGTTTTTACTTTGAATTCAGAAGCAGAAAACAGTACAGATCCTGATCAGCTGGCTTCTGGTAAGCCAGCTGATCTGGATCTATACTATTTAAAAAAAAAACAATTTATCAGGATTCAGTTATTTGAGTTTTCTGTGTAATCAAAGTAGAATAATATTAATTGAACCTTTTCTTAAGTTGTGGTGAACAGGAACTTATTATACTCAGATTCAATGAAAACACACCACTTTTAGAACTTTGATTTCTTTAAGGTAAAAATGACTAACTTTTTCATTTGATAAATACGGTATGGTTTGACACATGTACTGCTTGATTTTCACGATGTGCATGCAAAAATTGCAAAATTTTCGTAATCACGATATTTTTGGTGCTTTTTTTACTGTCATTATAAGGTCCGTATTCTTTACGTTAATAAGGCAGCAAAACATGACCCATATTCAAATCTGATCGAGATATAATCCAGACAACATTCTGGTATAGTTGCATGAAGATTGAGTGAGTGAGTGTTTGAGTGTTATGTCCCACCAACAGCTAAGGTCATACGGAGATGGGACCTCTGTTTAAAGACTCAACCAAAAGTTTGAAGAAGCCCGGTATCAATCCTGCGATCCCTGGTTTACACGACGAGTAGTGTAACCAATACACCATGAAGGCTTCTACACATGACGATTGAAGCAAAACTGTGGCCTCTAGGGGACACATAAGGTTTTAACAAAATTTGACCTAGTGACCTACTTTTTGATTGGACATGACCTATATTTGAACTTTTCTGAGATATTATCTAAACAAATATTCTGGTAAAGTTTCATAAAGATTGGATCAAAACTGTGCTCTCTAGAATGCACACAAGCAAAGACTGACAGACGGGATGGACATCATAGTGTCCCAAAAGCTCACCTTGAGCACTTTGTGCTCAGCTGAGCAAACAACAAACATAAAACAAAATGCATTGTCCTGTGCTGACATTAACCTTGTATTGCTGAGCCAAGCTATGCTCTACTTTTGCATATAAATCCATATCAGATAGCTTCAGAGAAGCCATCTGATAAAGATCAACAGCTTGCAAGTTTGACTGAACACATTATATCAAGTAATTTGATTGGTTCTGGCAAAATATATTTATTCAGCAGGACAGTGGTAAAAAAACAGAGTAAAGATCAGGGTCAGAGTTCCAATGAATTGCTGAAGGTTTGACTAAAGCCTTTCAAAAATTCTTACAGCATGAAAGCCATAACAAAGGAATAGCTGAAAAAATTTCTACCTCTGGTTGGATTCAAACCCAAGCCATTCGGGTGACAATCCAAGACTGTAACTACTGAGCCAAAGAGTCAAATCTTTGACGCAGTCGGTGAATGGTTTGTTATGCATATTCTGCCAAGGTAGATATAAAGGGGCAGCCCGCGGTCCATCAGGGGTTGGAGAAAAAGACTTTTTGTTTGAGTTAAGGTTTTACATCCCCATTAACACTTTTAGGAAATTTTGTTGATGTTGCTTCCAATTTTGTGGGACTTTTACCCAAAACTGAGATGAAATGACATCTGAAGCATAGGGCCCAAACAAAAGGTTTATATGCCGGGTCGGTCCAACTTGCACCACTTTGCCTGGACAGGCTTAGACGCTCTAGTTTAGCGGTTTAACAGTACTCATGTGCAGTCAGTGGAGGCACCATGCAGCCCTATCTATTTCTCCAAGTCTGATGGGCAGGTGCCTTAGAGAAAAATAGATTTGGCTCCATGGTACTTCCCTGCAGAGCTGAAACAGACTGATCTTGAGTACTGCTGAACCGCTAAGAAGGGTCACCAAGCTGGCGTCCACCTGGTGGTGGAATGAGCATGTTAATAGGTCATTGCAGCCAAGCGGCAAGCCTTTAAGGCATGGAAGACTGGTAAGGGCACTTGAGCATCATACTTTGTGGCCAAACGCATAGCCAGACGTGCAGTGCACCATGCTGGCCAAGAAGCTGAGGAGATCTACAAGAATATTTACCCTAAGTCGTCAGTATACCGCCTTGCTAACCAGATGAGAAGCGAGAATGCCGATGTTGTAGGTGACAAACCAGTAAAAATGATGCAGGGGAGATGTCATTGAGTGAAGACTCAATACAGAGGGCCTTGTTAGAACACTACCAAAGGCTACTCAATGTTGAGTTTGACTGGGACCCAGACCACCTGTGATGAACCACGAGTGGAAGGGCTGCCCATCCCAATCACTATTGATATGGATAAGAAGGCTATATCTCCGATGAAGACTGGCAAAGCACTGGGCCCTTCTGGCATAGTGGTGATGATAAGAGCTGCAGGTGATGTTGGTGCCTCGATGATCCGGAACCTTGCAGCTAAAATCATCCGTGATGGAAAGGTACCCTCTGACTGGGAACAGAGTTTCATTGTCTGTCTCTACAAGGGCAAGGGCGATGCATTGGAACGGGGCAACTAACGTGGTCTCAAGCTGACAGAACAGATGTAAGTCCTGGAGAGGATTGTGGATGGCCTCATTAGGCAGTTGGTGTCCATTGACGTTTCCCAGTTTGGCTTTGTCCCAGAAACAGGCACAACAGGCGCAATTTTTGTGTACGGCAGGTGCAAGAGAAGTATCTGGCGGCCAACAGGAGACTCTAATGGCTTTTGTAGACCTGAAGAAGGCATTTGATCGAGTGCCTCAGAAAATCATCTGGTGGGCACTAAAAATACTTGGGAGTGGACAAGTGGATTGTGCAACTGGTCCAAGGGATGTATGCTAATGCTCGGAGCCGTGTCCATGTTGGTGATGGTTACAGTGAAGAATTCGAAGCGATGGTGGGTGTTCATCAAGGCTTTGTTCTCACCCCAATGCTTTTCACCATTGTGCTTGAAGCCTTGTCATGCGAGCTCCACTCTGGAGTCCCCTTGGAGGGCCTGTATGCTGATGACCTTGTCATCATAGCTGAAACCCTTGAGGAATGTGTCAGGAGGCTCTTAACTTGGAAAGACGCAATGGAGGCGAAAGGGCTGAGAGTGAAAACAGGAAAGACACAGATCATGATCTGTGGTACAGATCTGGACCTCCTGCAAAGTACAGGCCAGTATCCATGCGCTGTATGGCGCATTGAATTGGGCAGCAACAGTATCTTTTGTAATGGCTGCAAGCTCTGGGTGCACAAGAAATGCAGTGGGCTCAAGCGCTTGATAGAGGACCCTGATCAACGGAAGGTTAGGTGTTTTTTCTCCGGGTACCCCGGTTTTCGCCCACCTCTGATTAACGGTCGGCTCGATATGAGTGAAATAATCTTGAAAGGGCCGTAAAACCAAAACCAAATAAAAAGAGGACCCTGATTACAGGTGTACACGGCCCCTTGGATGGCAGAACACAGAGGGAAGTCCCAAGTAGAAGTAAAACAAAGATCAGGAATTGATACAATTAACCTACTCCACCCATAAAAGAAACCAAAGGGAAAGAAATACAAACATTAAGCGACCAGACCATAATGGAAACCTAAACAAAGGAAGGCCATAAGGACAGTTACTTTCCCACAAAATGGCCATATGGCCATCCAAAACCAAAAGACACAAGTGATACACACAGTAAGTAACAAACAACAACATAAATAAATCGCCACAGAAGAGCCGCCTTGGAACGGTCAGTGGAAGATTTCCACTGGGGGGCTTAAATCGATTTTACGTGGCCACAATCCTCGCCCTTACTTCCGTCGCGATTTAGACAAATAATTTGTTCAGTCCGCATGAAGGCCTCCTAACTCATCATTGCAACATCTCCGTGAACACAAAAATCCAAGTCGGATCCGACAAGCTGGAGGTTGTAGCTTCCTTTTGCTACCAAGGTGATATGCTCTCAGCAGCGGGTGGTTGCGACCTTCCAACCACATCACGTGTGAAAACAGCCTGCAAGAAATTCAAGGAGTTGCTACCAGTTCTCTCTTCCCGCCATATCTCGTTCAAGACACGTGGCCGTGTGTACAGCTCTTGTG
This sequence comes from Lucinisca nassula, assembly GCA_963580285.1. Taxonomy (NCBI): domain Eukaryota; kingdom Metazoa; phylum Mollusca; class Bivalvia; order Lucinida; family Lucinidae; genus Lucinisca; species Lucinisca nassula. The sequence goes on from CAUZLF010000641.1 coordinate 26,605, forward strand.
CGCGGAGCGCAATGCTCCATGCCAGTGAGACATGACCATTGACAAAGCCTAACCTTCAACGTCATTCGGAATGACAGGGCAATGATCAGACAGAACTGCAATGTCAAGCCACAGGACGCTGTCACCATCAGGTCCAGTGAGTTACTTTAGCATATTGGCATTGAGTAACTGGACCTCATCCTGAAAGAGAGAAGACTCCTCTGGTATGGACATGTGGAACACTCAACAGTGCAGTCAAGACTGCCTGTGACATACAGGTATATATAGGTGGAAAGCGGGGACCTAGAAAGCCCATGATGACCTGTTTTTTTTTTGTTTGTTTGATTTTAGGTTTAACGTCCCCGTCAACACTGTAAAGGTCATTTTGGAGACGTTGCTTCCAATTTTGTGGGACAGAGAATGGAAGCTCACTGCTATTGGTCCTCATGATAGACAAGCCTGGAGATCTGGTGTAAGATCTGCGGTGCGTGCAGCAAGCCAGCTACCTGGAAGGGGGCCACTTATGTGGACATTGCCCTTGTTCCCGCACGTTAATCAAAAATCCGTTGATGATGATGAAGACTGTCCAGAACAAAATGTGTTTGTGAAACACTGATGCCCCCGGAGAGCGCATGATAAATATGAAAGCAGTATCACTAAGCAATCGAAAGGTATGGCCAATGCTCGTCTTAAAAATGTAGTTCAAGGTCACAAGGTCAAAATTTATGGGATCGTTGGAAAGGTCATGTGACACAGAATACACACGTGAAATATGAAAGCCCTAACACTTAACAATCGAAGGTTATGGCCAATGTTAAAGTTTTTAAAATGTAGGTCAAATATCAAGGTCACGAGGTCAAAAATTATGGTACCACTAAAAAGGCCTTGTGACCAGGAATGCACATGTGAAATATGAAAGCCATTCCACTTACCAATCGAAAGTTATGAAATAAAAGTTTTTAAAAAGTAGGTCAAATATCAAGGTCAAGGCCACGAGGTCAAACATTATGGTACCAATAGAAAGGTCTTGTGAAAAAGAATACACATGTGAAATATGAAAGCCCTATCACTTACCAATAGAAAGTCATGGACAATGTTAAAGTTTTTAAAAAAGTAGGTCAAAGGTCAAGGTCACGAGATAAAAATTGATGGTACCACTAAAAAGGTATTGTGACAAGGAATGCACATGTGAAATATGAAAGCCTTACCTCTTCCCACTCGAAAGTTATGGCAAATGTTAAAGCTTTTAAAAAGTAGGTAGGTTTAATGTCAAGGTCAAGGTGACGAGGTCAAAAATTATGGTACCACTAGAAAGGTCTTATGACAAGCAATGCACATGTGAAATATGAAAGCCCTATATAGCTATCACATATAAATAGAAAATTATGGCCAATGTTAAACTTTTAAAAAACAAGGAGTTTTAGCGCACTTTTTCTTAGAAAATAAAGGGCCATAACTCCGTCGTAAATGATAGGACCAAAGTAAAAATTGTGTTCTTCACAAGAAATGCATGTGCAAAGTTTCAACTCAGTTGGTGAAGAAATGTGGAAGAAGTTCGCATCACAAGGTTTTTAGCGCATTTTTTAGAAAATAAATGGCCGTAACTCCGACGTAAATGATAGGACCAATGTGAAAATTGAGTGAGGCTCAATCGGTGAAGACATGTGGAAGAAGTTCGCATCACAAGTTTTTTAGCGCATTTTTTTAAATAAAGGGCCGTAACTCCGACGTAAATGATAGGACCAATGTGAAAATTGTGTTAGGCACCCCTGCACCTCACAAGGAATGCATGCGCAAAGTTTCAGCTCATCGGTGAAGAAATGAGGAAGTACATGTAGTTTGCATCACAAAAGGGTGGGGACTAACACACAAACCCACAAACAAACGGACAGTGCAAAAACTATTTGCCCTCCTACGGGGGCATAAAAAGTGGTGTGAGTCGGACCATTCCTGAAACCCTAGCGTTTATTTTGGCAGTAAGGCTCGAGATGCCATTTCATCTCGATGTCGGATTAAAAATCGGAAGCAACATCTATAAAATGACCTACGGGTAAATATGTAGTGTTGATAGGGTTGTAAAACCTGAACACAAACAAACATATATTGAAGATTTTGGGCACAGCAAACACATTACATGTGCAAATAAGCTAACTTTGGTTAAATTTGAAAACTTATAATAATCCCTTCAGGTCAAGGTACCCAAAACCTAAGTTCTAATTGTTCCTAAGTAACAAACTGTGTCAGTCAAGTAACAATTAACCCAAAAGGGGCCCCAAGATACAGCCCAAACAAACTTGACTGTAAATGTACTTGTAATAATGACTCAGTGACACAGCCATTTCAGTTTAGTAAGAATCTGCCTATGTTTGATCATTATGATAACACACCCGCGCAACATAAAGTATTTTTTTCATATGTCCAAAATGTCTACTTTTCTGATGAAAATCTGTGATATCTTTTTTTTATCTATAATGCAAACATAGGTTATGGGTACTTGTTAGAACAGCCTCATTGAGGCCATTCTAACAAGTACCCACAACCTATGTCTTGGAGCAGAAATAAGAAAAAATATGTATACCCCAGTAAACCCTAGCTTTTTCTACATAAAGTGGGGTTCAGTGGTGCGTTCATTTCACGGACTTGTTAAAATGATGTTCCGGGCTTCTCCAGACTTTCGGATGAGTCTTTAAAGCGAGGTCCCCTGTCTTTTTGTGGCCGCTGTTGTTAGTGGATGTAAAAAGAAATAACTGCCTACAGGTTCTTATGAAACTGCCCAAGGGGCTATACCAGCACTACACATTTTGTCCTGTAATCCTTGAAAATGAGATCAAAGTCACCAAAAGCTGACCAACCCAAAGGCATAAGATCAGCTCTAGTCATTCTTTTGTTTGTTTGATTTGAGGTTTAACGTCCCAGTCAACACTGTAAAGGTCATTTTGGAGACGTTGCTTCCAATTTTGTGGGACTTTTACCCGACATTGAGATGAAATGACATCTCAAGCCCTGTCGCCCAATGAAACCAATAGAGTTTATAAGCATGGACGGTCCGCCTCGCACCGCGGTTCCTGGACAGGCTTAGATCTTCCAAGCGGTTTACCAGTACTAGAGTGCGGGCCAGATTCAGCTCTGCGTAGAAGCATCATGCAGCCCATATATTTCTTCAAGCCCTTATGGGCGGGGGCCGCAGCTCTAGTCATACAAATGCCACAAGTTTAAGAGATAGAGTTAAAAAAAAAAAAAAAAAAAAGATCTGGCTTATATTAGACCAGTGTCATCATGTACTGTCCTTGAAAATGAGGTCAAGGTCATCAAAAATGCACATTCAAGTATATCCATGCAAGTTCAAGGTAATTCCATGCAAGTTCAAGTATATCCATGCAAGTTCAAGGTAATTCCACCAGCCCGTATGAGAGAGATCATTCACACAAGCTTAACCCATTTTGTACTGGAAACCCCAAAACAGGTAGTTTGCAAACAATGCAGGCCCAGATCAGACGCCACAGAATGCGGCGTCTGATCAGGGCCTACACTGTTTGCAAAATGTTCAGCCAATTTCCAAATAGATTTTGAAGAGAACACAACCTGAAACCCCTAAATCTTGAAATGGAGTCCTGCTATATATGGGGAGGAAGATTCCATCTGGTACAAAATGGGTTAATCTGGATGGTATTTGACCCATCATCCTGTGCAGACCTGGAAAATGAGGTCATTGTTAACTTGATTGTTTAACTCCAAAGCAAAGGAACAAGAACAACACCGAAAAATGAAAACTAAACTTTGTAAAATAAGTAACGCAACACCTAATATATTTATGAATTAAAGTCTAACCCAGAAGATGGATATAATTTTTTTTTTTCAAACGGCACTTGAACTTAGACACAAGTAATCACAACCCATTTTGTACTGGAAACCCCGAAACGGTTAATCAGCAGACAGTGCAGGCCCAGATCAGATGCCACAGAATGCGGCGGCGTCTGGTCAGAGCCTACACTGTTTGCAAAAAGTTCAACCATTTCCCAAATCGAATTTGAAGAAAACAACCTGACACCCCTAAATTTTGAGATGTTTCTGTGCTTTTTATAAGGTGGAAGATTCCATATTGTACAAAAAGGGTTAAACTTGAAGAAGGTAGCTTACCCTTGCATTGCAGTCAACTACGCAAAGCCTTTTCAAAATTTTATAGACGTCATTCTGATTTAATTTCAAAATTCAATATAAGACTTAAATCTCTCCTGCAACAAGGTCTATCGGAACCCGAATTTTATGGTGACTTAGTATTCAAATCCAGAAAAATATATAACCGCAATGACTTCAGCACCCAATTTCGTAAAATCATTCTTCTATATAAAAAGATTGGGTACAACATAGATGTTATACGACAGACTGCATGCATGGTCGTTAACCCAATCACGGTTGACAACTTTGCTTTCCTCTTTAAATTGCACGCCGGTGGGTCAGGCCTCAGATTCTATGACGGTTCCAGTATAAAGGCTTATTGAGAATTAGAGAGATCTTATTCAAGGTAATGTTGGCAGGTGCCTGATGCTCTATTTCTGGTCGGACCCATCGGAGTCTATCTGTTGGTTTCCTTGTGCTCCAGCATTTCAGTGGTTTCTTGCTGTTGAGTCCTCACCGTTGTTTCATCTCTGTGGTTGTTTGATTATTTGTGTTCACGGAGATGTTGCACTGATGAGTTAGGAGGCCTTCATGCGGACTGAACAAATTATTTGTCTAAATCGCGACGGAAGTATGGGCGAGGACTGTGGCCACGTAATATCGATTTAACCCCCCAGCGGAATTCGTTTCCACTGACCGTTCCAAGGCGGTTCTTCTGTCGCGGTTTATTTTTGTTATGGTTTGTCTTTGGGTGTTTGTGATGCTTATATTATTTTATTGTGGGTAGCCTATTGGCCATTTTGTGGGAAAGTAACTGTCCTTTTGGCTTTCCGCTATTGATGTTTCCATTAGGTCTGTTGTTTCATGTTTGTGCTTCTTTCCCTTTGGTGTCTCTGATGGGAGCTTAGGGTTCATTGTATCGATTTCTGATCATTGCTTTCACTTCTGTTTTGCATGAATGACAAAGGGTCTCCATTAAAAAATAACACCTATTTAAAACAATGTTTTAATACCTTTAGTTAAATGTTTTCGTCTTTTAATTCTTTATAACCTTCCATTATTCCATAATGTTATTGCATAGTGATAAAAGCTGTTTATTTAAGAAATGAAATTTATTTTTCTGCAGTATGAACGCAGTGGGTCGCGTGCAAAGTAAATGAACCCCGAAGGGGTTCATGTAAACTTTGCTAGCGACCCACTGTCATTCATACTTTCATGAAAAGCAGAATTTTTTTTTTTACATATTTACATTATTTGCCCCGCATCCCTGGGCGAAAAAATGCTTGTAGGGCAACTTTTTAAAGTTGAAAAACATTTACACGCTGTTTTTCTACAACGAGCGGAGCAGCGTTGACGTCATCAACGCCCGTAGAGAACAATGGTTTAGAATGATGTCACTTAAAATCATCCGATTCGATGCGTTCATGGAAGTATGAACGCAGTTGTTTTCTATAGGTTTACATTAGACTTTACACTGGAAATGTAAATATATGCAATTGAATGCCGTCAAAAAGGTCTGTATCACCTAACATTCATTTGTGTATGCAATGATTACAGTGTATAACTGCAATGAAAGGACTTGTTCTGAGCATACAGACAGGCTGTATAAAAAAAGGTAATTTACGAGGGCTGACTGATATGTTGAGAGTCTCATATTGAAGGAGGTATGCAGTGATGTCCTACTATTCTCTGCCTATATAAGGCTGTGTACCCAAGGACTTGTCTCATTTGGTCAGTTTATATTGACGAGGTAGCAATCTAAAGTAAACAAGACAAACAGCTTTTGCAAAATGGACAAAATCTGTGAAAGAGCAGCGATTCAATATATGCCCATGCTTTTAAGGTAAAGGTAACAGACTGGAATTTCATGTTTAAGAATTTCTAGAGCTCATAATTTCAAAACTATATGACTGAATTAGTTCATTTTTGGTATGATGATGGATATAGGTCCAGACTTTTATTCAGATGGCCGAAAGGTCAAGGTCACAGTCAAATTTTACGCTAAAGCTTTATGTTAAAGCTTTTTAAAAGCTCAGATTTCAAAAGCATGTGTTGGATTTGGTTCATGTTCAGTTTGATGATACACATGGGTCCAAAGTTTTATCAGCAGCACCCCTCCCCTATAACAACTATGACCTTAATGCTGCCTTCCTCCCCCGATAGGCCAAAGGGGCATTTAGTCCTTAGATCCAGATGAGCTATGCTGTCTGCTGACAGCTCTTGCTATACCCCTTATTTAGAAGGGATGTATTATGGTATGGTGCTCTCCACTGTCCTGTCTGTTAAACTTTTTTATTTCCGCATAACTCCTGCTACACTTCTTATCCGGTTGACATGGTTTACTGTGATTATTCAAACTTTTTCTAATATTTGTCCAGTTAACTTCAACATTCAGTGAGCTACTTAAGTTCTTTAACACATGTTTGTCACTATAGCATCTTTTTAACTGGTTTGTATAGTTAGCCCTTAGCCTGCCACAAAAATCCACAAAGCCCACATACTCGAGAATTATGACCAATCCAAGCTATAAGTGTAATAAATTACATGTATTTTAAGTTCAAAATAAGAATGGCAAGTAGTATAGATCCTGATCAGGTGGCTCCTTCAGGAGCCGAGATCTGGATCTATACTGCTTGCAAATGCAACATAAGATGAATATGGCAGGATAAGGGTTAATTGATTTTGGGTCAAAATACATTGCAATGAAAATACAATGTTAGTGAACAATGTCAGTGAACATTTGATTTATATAACCCAAATCGTGCTTAGCATGACTTCCTACCTATTTGCATACAGAATGGATCCATAGCAGATCTGATCGTGATCTATACTCTTCAAATTTTGAACGTATGAACGTAAATTTAATTGAAATCCTGGATTGGATAGATTTAATAAGTGGACGTGACATTTAAATTTAGCTTGGTAAGGGCCATGTCATATAGCGACTGAAAGGAAAGAAAATATCAGTTCACAAATCACCTCTCATTTACATGGAGATATAAATATGAGAAATAGAATTAAATTATTCCCATCTATTCCGTTTGTCATATTTTTATGTTGATGTTTGTGAGAGGTGATTGCTAACTTAAATGTTTTCTCCTGTCAGTTCCCATATAACCTATAATGTGTTGTTGGGATGTTGAACCCAATTCAGTTAAATTCCTATCTGCTGAAATACCCAGACCTGATATTCCATATTTGTAAAGTGCCCTTTTGGTTGCTGTTTACGATATGCACATGGCCATACTGTCGTAACGCTGTAAGCCCCAGTACCACACGGGGCTCCCTTTAAAGTATGTACAAGTGAAGGAGCTCAATACTTGGTTGCTCCAATGATGGGATTTTCAAATTTATAATTTAGAAATAATGTTTATTTTAGCAATTACCAGAATTTTTCTCAAAAATGAAAAAAAAAAAAAAAATACACCCCTGTGGTTAGAATGTCACCACTGTTTGGCTATATGTACGTGTTGTAAGAGATTTTAGTTCTATTTCTCCTATTTTTAAAACTTTGTAAATGAAAGGTGATTTTTGAACTGAAATGTTCTTTCCTGTCAGTCGGCATATAACCTATTTTGTGTTGGTACTACATTTAACCTGAAACAATCAACCAGTCAGTCGTAAGAGGTGACTGAAAGGGCTCAAAGCAGTTGGATGTCATGTATCTAGATATTCTAGCATGTTACAAGATTTTAGTTCCATTTCTCATATTTTTGTCTCTGTGAAGTGAGAGTTGATATGTGAACTTAAAAAATGTTCTCTTCTGTCAGTCACCATATTACCTATTATTTGTTGATGCGATGTTTAATCCCAAACAGTCAGTCAATAAGCCAGAAGTGTCAACATTAGATTTTTATTATCATTAGAAGGACTTTCAAGTTTGTACAAATGAATAAAGAAGGTCCCAAGTTTTCTGAGATAATGGCAGTGTAGGTCAAATTTCAAAATCCTTATCCTTAAGAAACAGTAATCCGGAAGTATTTGTATTTTGCAATGATTGTATGTAGGACAAGGACGTCCAAGTGTGTATTGATGAAGGGACTGTGATGATCTGGGCCCCAAAAAGATCCTGCAGGCCGGAGATGTTTATATTTGGCTTCGAGAGTCTCAAACGAAGAGCTTCGGAAGCAAAATTTCACATATTCGTGCCTCCTGTGTTTGTACAGGGTCAGATTATGGCTGACCATCAAGTTGCCTTAAAAACAGTGCTGCAGTGTTAACTACATGTATAGGAAAATACTCTCGCTTAACTGTGTTAACTCAGCTATATCAGGCCTACTTTGATCGCTTGTGTTTTGATAAACTACTGTTCCTATAGCAATTAACTGTCAGCTTGTCATTAAATCTGTATTATGAAATAACATAATTGTGTTTTCTTCCATTACCAAAGCTGGTCCTTTGGGACAGTGTGGCGACACTAAAAATCACAAAATCACTAAAAGATTACGAGTGCAAAAAAAAGTGCTAAATATGGACTTAAGTTTAAACAAGAGGGCCATGATGGCCCTAGATCGCACACCTGCTACATATTGTTTAGGAGGAGAAGTTGCTTAAACATTTTTCGCTGACCTGAGCACATAGTGCTCAGTGAGCTATTCAGATAGGCCAGTGCTCACGCGTCCGTACGTCGTACGTCCGTCGTCTGTCGACAATTGACATCTCCTAAACCACTTGGCCACCTGTTGCTTGATTTATGATGCAATAAAATATGTTTATACTTATACTTGGCCAATTTGGACCAAACTTCACAGGAATGATCCTTTGGAGGTACTTACTGAAAGCTGTTCAAAAACCTTGAATCCAAGTTGAACTCTGGTTGCCATGGCAACCAAATGGCAAAATTTTTAAAAATCTTTATAAGGCCTAGAGTTACCGAATTTGGTATGTTGGTTCATCTAGTTCCTCTCTACCAAGAGTGTTCAAATTAAAGCCCCGGGGCTCAAAATGGTCCCGTCCCGGGGCCCACTTGTTTTACATAGACTTATATAGAGAAAAGCTTCAAAAATCTACTTGTCAGAAACCAGAAGGCTCAGGTCTTTGAAAATTGGTATGTAGCTTCGACTGGACCTCTACCAAAGTTGTTCAAATTATCGCCCTGGGGCCCAAAATGCCCCCGCCCTGAGCCCATTGATTTTATATAGTTATATAAGGAAAAGCTTTAAAAATCTTTTTGGCAGGAACCTGAAGGCCCATGTCTTTGATATTTGGCATGTAGCTTCGTCTAGTGGACCTTTACCAAAGTTGTTCAAATTATAGCCTTGGAGCCCAAAATGCCCCCGCCCCGGGGCCATCGGTTTTACATAGACTAATTTGGCAAAACCTTTAAAAAGTGTTCTTGTCTGAAACCAGAAGGCCCAGGTCTTTAATATTTGGTATGTAGCTTCGTCCGGCCCCGGGACCGACTGGTTTTACTTAGACTTATATAGGGAAAACCTGTAAAAATCTTCTTGTCTGAAACCAGAATGCCCAGGTTTTTGATATTTGGCATGTAGCTTCCTCTAGTGGACCTCTACCAAAGTTGTTCAAATTATAGCCCTGGGGCCCACTGGTTTTACATAGACTAATAAAGGGAAAACCCTTTAAAAATCTTGTCTGAAATAATTGGTATGTAGCTTTGACTAGTGGACCTCTACCAAAGTTGTTCAAATTGGGCCCAAAATGACCCGCCTCGGGGCCCACTTGTTTTACTTAGAGTTATATAGGGTAAACCTTCAAAAGTCTATTTGTCAGAAACCTGAAGGCCCAGTTCTTTTATATTTGGTATGTATCTTCGTCTGGTGGACCTCTACCAAAGTTGGTATGTAGCTTCGACTTATAGACCTCTTCCAAAGTTGTTCAAATTATAGCCCTGGGACCCAAAATGGCCCCGCCCCGGGGCCACTGATTTTACATAGAGTTATATAAAGAAAAGCTTAAAAAGTCTTCTTGTCAGAAACCTGAAGGCCCAGGTCTTAGATATTTGGTATGTAGCTTCGTCGAGTGGACCTCTACCAAAGTTATTCAAATTAAAGCCCTGGAGCCCAAAATGCCCCGCCCCGGGGCCAACTGGTTTTTAATAGCTTTGTATAGGGAAAGGCTTTAAAAATATTCTTGTCTGAAACCAGAAGGCCCTTTCAACCCATTAGGATTATATCGTGCGCGGTCAGTTAACCTAACCACACCTTTCCTGGCAAGCTTAGACCTAAGCGGTTAACCAGTACTGAGAGCACATACTTTCGCCAGTAACTGACAACTGCCCTTCTTGAATTAGCGGAAGGAGGAGAATGATCATAGAAAATATTTCATAATCAATTTCCTCGAAAGTATGTGAACGAGCCGGGTTTCGAAACCGCAACCTTTGGCTTCTCAGTCAGACGCGCTACGCGGCCCGGCCCCAGAGGCGTCGTTAGCGACTGTTAGAAAATGAATAAAAATCTTTAAATATAAAACGCTTGAATATGTTCTATAAAAGGGTTATCCTTTTGAATTCTGTAATTAGGCTTTATGTGAATGTATCAGCTAGTAGATGGAGTTCCCGTTTATTAAGCATTTCCTTCCTGTCAGCGACTAAATTTATTTCTCGAAAGTGACATTTTTTTTTTAAATATATATATAAAAAAAATATTAAAAGTGAAAAATCAGTTACTCTGCTCTGGGTATCTCTGGATACCACCAGTGGAAATGTTTAGAGTCTTGTGGGTAACTTATAACGACGGTATCATCATAACTGCCCAATACACACGTGTTTAAGCGAAGACGAAAATAGGAGAACTGATGTCCGAATCTCCGGCTTGGTCTAGCTTTTGGACTTTGGATTTTATCCATGAGAGCTTTTTTTTTTTTGTCGTTTATATTTTCTTTCCTGAGTACCTAGTAAGAACAATTTCATATTTTGTTGTTAAGTTTGAACTGCTCTGACAAAACATATGTTAATGACCTGTTTGCCAATAGTGTGTATTGTCTTGTGGTGGTAATACTGGCTTGTGGGGAACTGTGTTATTCGTTCTGGGGTAGTACCCCAGAAAGAAGTACACAGTTCCCCACATGACAATGCACACAGTTTGCAAATATGGGCCGTTACGTGAATATTTGCCAAAATAAGAACACTACAAAGTACAAAACGTATTCAAAAGGATTTCCATATTTAATATTGGCCGGATGTCTCCTTGAAAGAAGCGATTTTTTTCCAGTTAGTTGAAAAACATTCATTTGTGTCTTCGTAATGTGCTAAATTTATCAAAAAAGGAAATGCAAATGATGCGTACAGTGAAATGGAAGACGACGATAATGAAAAAGCTTGAAGAACAACAAATACCTTCCTTTAAAACGAGAGACACTGGCAGTTCCCCACAAGACGGACCCATAAGGTATTGTGGAACTCACATGCCTGGTACCCCACATGAATAGTTTTGTGCGTATGTGTGTGTGTGTGTGTGTGTGTGTGTGTGTGTGTGTGTGTGTGTGTGTTGGGGGGATTGGGGGCATTAGCACTTAAAATGGGGTCAAGAACATCAAAACGTA
>CAUZLF010000641.1:38222-128000 GCA_963580285.1 Lucinisca nassula
CTTTGCCTGAGCAGGCTTAGATCCTCTTAGCGGTTTACAAGTCCTCGTGTGCGGGTCCGTTTCAGCTGTGCGTGGAACCATCATGCAGCCCATCTATTTCGATGGGCAAAGAGAGAGAGAGAGAGAGAGATAGAGAGAGAGAGAGAGAGAGAGAGAGAGAGAGAGAGAGAGAGAGAGAGAGAGAGAGAGAGAGAGAGAGAGAGAGAGAGAGAGAGAGAGAGAGTGTGTGTGTGTGTGTGTGTGTGTGTGTGTGTGTGTGTGTGTGTGTGTGTGTGTGTGTGTGTGTGTGTGTGTGTGTGTGTGTGTGTGTGTGTGTGTGTGTTACAATAATATATTTTAAGTGTAAGTACATGTAGAATATTCGTTTAACAGACTGTGAAAAGTGAGAAACTTTATCTCTTCCTGTGAATGCGTATTTTGTATTAAACTGACGCGTGACAAAGCTAGTTTTACTACGTCTACCACCACTACAACAACACCAACAATAACTACTACTTCCGCTACTACTATTACCACCACAACTATTACTACTACCACGACCATTACTACTACCTCACAACTTTGGATGCCGGCCTCGGTAACTTAGTCGGATGCGCGTCTGACTGGTGATCAGGAGGACGCGGGTTCGATACTTGCCGGGGTCGGCAACATTCTTTCGTGGAGATTGATCATGAAATCTTTTCTACGGCCATTCTCTCCCTTCCGCTGTACAATGAAGTTTCGTTGTCAGTTTCTGGCGAAAGTATGTGCACTGTTCTGGTGTAGGTCTGTCAAGGAAAAGTTTGGATAGGTAATTAGTGTTGACTGGGCCGTTAAACTCCAATACAAGCAAACAAAAACTACAACTTTGACCCCTGCCCATCGGGGCTTTGAAAAATAGATTGGGCTGCATGATGCTTCCACCCAGAGCTGCAACTGACCGCACATGGGTACTGGTAAACCGCTTAGAATGTCTTAGCCTGTCCATGCAAAGTGGTGCGTGTCAGACCGTCCAGTACATATAAGCCTTATTGGTTTCATTGGGTGGCAGGGCGTGAGAAGTCATTTCATCTCAATGTCGGATAAAAGTCCCACAAAATTGGAAGCAGCACCTCAGAAATGACCCAATTAGTTTAATAATTTTTGCTGAAAATATGTGAGCAGCTTTTGCATCATTTTTCAGCAGAAATAACAACAATTTTAGATGTACTTGCTGGAAAAGTTGACAATTTGACCATTAAAAAGCTCGTTAAGCTAACGATGCGTTGCACCATGGGTCCAGTTATAAATCAAAGCACTGACAGCACTGGCGGCAAGCCCCCGCCCAAAGGGGCTTGTAGAAATATATGGGCTGCATGATGCTTCCACGCAGAGCTGAATCTGGCCCGCACACTAGTACTGGTAAACCGCTTAGAGGATCTAAGCCTGTCCAGGAACCGCGGTGCGAGGAGGACCGTCCATGCTAATAAACCCTATTGGTTTCATTGGGCTACAGGGCTTGAGAAGTCATTTCATCTCAATGTCGGGTAAAAGTCCCACAAAATTGGAAGCAACGTCTCCAAAACGACCTTTACAGTGTTGACGGGGACGTTACACCTCAAATCAAACAAACAAATCGATTGTTTCTGAGTGCAGGCTGGAACAATGATCCTGAAGGGTGACTTAAACAGTTAACATTTCGTTTAATTCTGACATTCATTACATTAAGCAATAGTGTATACCCTGATCAGACGCCGCGTTCTGTGGCGTCTGGTCAGGGTCTACACTGTTTGCCAAGCCCAACAAAGGATTCTAGTCCCGATTCTACAGATAACCCTCGTACGCAACACTCTGATCTCTCACACGTTTGTTTTTCTATTAATAACTTTTACCAGAATTTCCGACAAGGGATAGTCACGTGGACTTCGGCACTGGAAAGCTACTACGCTTTATAACTTTCAGACGACTGACAATGAATTGAACAAAAAAACATTGCCATGACTGAAATTAGGATAAATTGGGGGCTTCACCAACAAATCTTAATTGTGTTTCTAGCCAATATTTTTCTTGTCAAAAGAGACTGTAATCCATATTCATTAAACAGTCTGGATATTACTCGTATCAGCAATAATCTGATAAAAATATGCTAATCAGAGCTGATCAGGCTTTCAATAGGTCAAAAGAAGTTTGCCTGATTTAATAAACATTGCGTTAACAAATCCGTTATATAAACTCCCTTGTAAAGTCCATTTCCTGCAGAGAAAAAGGGATCAATAAGACTATACATTATCTTTCCTTACTTTTGCTCAAAACAATAGGCTGTGAATACTCGTACGAACTGCCTCATTATGCGGTTCTAACGTGCACACAAAATCTATGTTTGATGCAAATTTTTGACATCACGAAAACTCACCTATATTCCATCCCCACTTCAATCCCACTTTTATGTGGTAAAACTGGGGTTTACAGGGCATCATTTTCCTTATTTCTGTCGTGGGTACTCGTTAGAACCGCGTTTCTAACGAACATTCACAACCTATGTTTGGAGTAAAAAAAATAAGGAAAATGTCGCAATTTTTCATCTTAAAATTTTCTTTATTTCGGCGATAATATATATACCGTATTTGTTATGGCATGTTTTCGTAATGTCACAAAAATCTGTTCTGAGCCATGAAAGAATTCATTATGTAAACCCTTTTTATAGTAATATTGTGATAACACTCATATGCGACATTCATATCTCACATACAGTAGAACTTCGATGGCTCGAACACCGATGGCTCGTTTACCATGGCCGAGTCGAACCCGTTTTGAGTCCCTAGGGAATTTCTGTACGTAAGAAATAGGGCGGGTAAAAATTAGGATATTTTCGTCTTTTATCTTGCAAATGTATGCTGTGTGTACTCATTAGAATCGCCCCGATGAGGCGATTCTAATGAGTACACACAGCATACATTTTTCATTATAGAACACAGAAAAAGATGTCCTAAGGTATGTCGTTATGCCCCCAGGTATCAGCCCTCAGTGGCTCGAACTACCCCTGTCCCCAACAGATTTTCGAGGTCCCAAAGGTGTTCGAGCCATTGAAGTTCGACTATTATCTTTTTCCTGGGCCCTTTTGTTCAAAGCATCGCAAGTTTAACGAGCTTGTTAGTGACAATATGTAAAATGTTCTAGCACATACAATGTCTCCTAATACTCTGCTTTTGCTGGAAAGAAGCCCCCCACCCCCCCCCCCCCCCGCCCACTGGGACTCGAATAATTAGATGAGGCTGCATGATGCTTCCAAGCAGAGCTGGAACCTTCCGCACATGAGTACTGATAAACCGCTTAGAAGGTCTAAACCTGCCCAGGCAAAGTGGTGTGAGTCAGACCATCCATGCATATAAACTCTATTGGTTTCATGGGGCGACAGGGTTTCAGATGTCATTTCATCTCAATGTCTGGTAAAAGTCCCACAAAATAGGAAGTACGGTCTCCAAAATGACCTAAGTAGTGTTGACGGGGATGTTAAGCCTCAACTGAAACCAAAACCCGAACTTGCTGGAAAGAATGTTTATAGCGTTGCATTTTCTAGTAGCATTTTTGTGGCAAAAATATTAATATACTTGCCATATTAAGGGGAATGAATACACTTTCAGGGGAGGAAACTCCTGCAAAAGTATTGTGTCTCCCATGTCAACAGGGATCAACTCATAAAAGAAAGCTTTCTTTAAGGGTAGATCCCTTTTCCAATGTGACAGAGTTTACAGCAAGTCGAACAAGAAGTCCAAAACGTTGCATCACGTGAACAAGTCCGTGAAATGAGCACCCCCTTACACCCCACTTTGTATAGAGAAAACTGGGGTTTACGGGGGTAAACATTATTTTTCTTATTTTTACTCCAAGATGTAGGTTGTGGGTACTCGTTAGAACCGCCTCAATGAGGCGGTTCTAACGAGCACCCACAACCAATGTTTGCAGTATAAATAAGAAATATACTATGGATTTTCATCCGAAAAGTAGCCATTTTGGAGATGTGAAAAAATGCACTATATCGCACGGGTGTGTTATCGCAATGTCTCTCTTTGAAAATGGAAGAAAAATCTGCAGAGTGTATCCTTTCCCCTTTAACGATCAAACATTAAGCGGCAATAATACATTAAGACATAATGCATTTTGAACAAATGGCCCCTGGTGTTGATTCCTTTTTTCATTTTAACATGTGTGTGTGTAATAAACACTCCTCTAAACCCCATTTTATAGAGAGAAAAAAATCGGGTATACAGGGGTATACATTATTTTCCTTAATTTTACACCAAGACATAGGTTCACGTTGGGTACTCGTTAGAACCGCCTCAATGAGGCGGTTCTAACGAGTACCCACAGCCTATATTTGGAACATTAATAAGAAATAGATGAAGAATTTTCATCATGGCCAACAACACCAACTATGCACACGGGCTTGTTATCGTATCACTGGGAACAAAGTGTGTCCTGAGCAGAAATAAAGAAAATGTAGGACATATTTACCCACGATCCAGAAAAATAATCATGCATTCAGTTACATGTAAAAAGGATATGATTAGTTTTAATTTTACATAGTTCTTGTAGAAGCCTCCGTGGTGTAGTGGTTACGCTACTCGCCTTGCAAATCAGGGGTCGCAGGATCGATCCCGGGCTTCTCCAGACTTTCCGACGCGTCTTTAAACCGAGGCTCCGTCTCCGTATGACCTTAGCTGTTGGTGGGACGTAAAACTCAAACACTCGCTCATATAATTCTTGTAGAAGCCTCCGTGGTGTAGTGGTTACGCTACTCGCCTTGCGAATCAGGGTCGCAGGATCGATCCCGGGCTTCTCCAAACTTTCGGATGCGTCCTTAAACCGTCTCCGTATGACCTTAGCTGTTGGTGGGAGTAAAAACTCAAACACTCACTCACTCACTCACTCACTCACATAATTCTTGTAAATGCTTTATTGTCTTGATTACGTGCGACACATAATTCCTGACGCACACTAAAATGTAGGCCCCCACCCATCGGGGCTTGAAGAAATAGATGGGCTGCAGGATGCTTCCACGCAGTGCTGAAACCGACCGCACACGCGTACTGGTAAACCACTTAGAGGATCTAAGCCTGCCCAGGCAAAGCGGTGTGAGTCGTTCCGTCCATGCTTATTAACCCTATTGGTTTCATTTGGCGACAGGGCTTGAGATGTCTTTCATTTCAGTCTCACAAAATTGGAAGCAACGTCTCCAAAATGACCTTGAAGTGTTGATGGGGACATTAAACCTAAAATCAAACAAACACTAAAATGTAGCTAATTTGCATCGAATAAATACAATGACCATAAAGGAAAAAGGAATAAGGAAAAAGGAATAAGGAAAAAGGAACTAACTTTATGGTCATATAAATACAGTGTATGTGTTATTTTTATTCACAAACAGTGAAAATCAGTATCTCCACTGTTTGCCCAGTAAGAAGGGCCTTTTCCCCATGATTATATTTAACGTTCTGTATAACTTGAGAAAAGCAAACACACTGGGTCACAGTTTCCTATACTCGTGTCCGAGCAGTTATCGGCAGGTAGTAGTTTTCGGCAGTTCTCGTAAACGCTTGCTTTTTCGGCACTTTTTGTTCCCAGATAAATATCTTTCCAGACGCTTGTTTCTTATCGTTGATATCCGTGGAAAATCGGCCACGAAAGGTAATGCCATCGGATTTTATACTCCGTTTTCCCTATACACCCTCTTATTTTGTACCCATGACGTATGGGGCATTGTGCATGCGCAAATATCACGCGCATTTTGGCGCTAAAAATGTGACTTACAATTTGCATAAACATCAACCGGTCCGTCCTTGGAAAGCAGAGAAAGCGATAAAAGCATGAACAGCCTTTAATCTGTTTCATGTTATTCCCGTATTATCTTAAAAATCGATAATTTGGTTAACATTCGTGACTTGACTCTGTGGAACTGTCCGCTATGTATTCAGGTCAATTAGGTCAATAATCTGCGCTATGTTTAGCTGACGCACCCCACAGGGACTAATGTAGGTGCTTTTTATTGTCTTGTTTTATTAATTCACAACAGCTATCTCATGTTAAGAGGCTGATCAAATCATTCATTGAGAAAATTATATCACTACCGAACAAAAGAAAAGAAAAAGAAAACCGCCTCTCTGTCTCTCTCTCTCTGTTATGATAAATCTGTCTGAGAAAAAGGCATAAACTATCGTGTGCGATATCATCACGATCTTACTAGTATCTGCGTGCAAAATTTTGCATGTGTGAACTTATCCTTAGTTTGAATTCCGGGTTCGGGAGAGTGTAATGAGTGTAAGTGTGTGTGTGGGTGGGGGTGGGTTCTCCTTATAACAAGATGTGCGGGGATGAGGTGCCACATGTTCTGTTTTTGATCAAATTTGCAGCATATCCAGTACTTTAGGCCGTGGCCACAGGCAGACTGACCTGCTTGTCAAGGACTCTACCAGGGCATTCGGCGGGGTACTTCACGGGAGGCTATTGTATAAATCGGAACACTATGGGATAAAGGGATCCGTACTCGGACGGATTAGCTCATGGCTATCTGGGCGCTAACAACATTTTGCATTTGATGACCCGGCGTCCCATGCGATCCCTGTTTTGTCTGGTGTCCCCCTGGGTTTTGACTGGTGTCCCCCAGGGTTAGGTACTTGAACCGATCCTTTTTAGTATTTATTAATGATCCTCCTGATAATATCAGGCCATCTGTTTTTTTTTTTTTTTTTTTTTTTTTTGTTTTGTTTTTTTGCTGGTAAACTGGAATGACCATCCCTGGAGGCCCGTCGTGAGCAGTCCTCTTATTTTATAAGATGCATTCTGATACAGTGTATCTTAATAAAGAAAGCAGATGCTTGATCCCGGTGACCAGTTCAACTCAAATCAGGGCATCGATATTAAACAGCACACAATACCGTAGGTGCCAGGTTTCTAGTGGTGCCTCGGGGGGGGGGGGGGGTCTTCCTCCCTGGGACTGTTCCTCGATGGAGTAGTCTTCCCTCCACTGTGGTGGGTGTCGGTGCTGCAGAGGAGTTCAGGCAACGTGTGGATGGTATGGATTGGGATCCGGAAGTATGCGTTTTAGCATATCTATCTCTATCTATGTTCATGTTTCGCCTTACCCCCAGAAGGCGTCACAGACAGTGTATATTACATGCACTCCAGTTTTGCAGGATGAAAGCAGCCTACACAGTAATCATGTAATGACAGTAGGGTTGTTTAACCTGCACAGGGGATGGTTCTCCCTGCACAGGGGGCCTCCAGTTAACGTATCGATCCGAAGGTCGGTGCACTTTATAGT
Organism: Lucinisca nassula; assembly: GCA_963580285.1. Classification (NCBI taxonomy): domain Eukaryota; kingdom Metazoa; phylum Mollusca; class Bivalvia; order Lucinida; family Lucinidae; genus Lucinisca; species Lucinisca nassula. The sequence continues at coordinate 45,499 of CAUZLF010000641.1, forward strand.
AGAAGCTCCCGTGTGACGAAAGCTCACAAAAATGCATTGTGAGTAGCCACCATGGTACCAAAATTCTCTTTAGTATATTATTTTAGTACTATATCTGGGCAGTATGAAACACAATATTTCCCTTTTTTTAAGTCTTGCAAAACATGTTTTATATCATGCCAACATGCGGTACCCAAGTTCACGAATGTGCCAGTTATGTAATAAGACTAACATTAGGACACTGTTGAAATATTAAGGTACTTTCAGATGTATTCATTAACTGGTACAATCGGGTAAAAGTCCCATAAAATTGGAAGAGACATCTCCAAAATGACCTTTACAGTGTTGACAGGGATGTAAAACCTCAAATCAAACAAAATCTGTGCCCTATGGTTTTGGAAAAGAGATCTTTTTTAAGTGTTTTCCAGTATAAGTCTATAGAAGCTAATGAGCCCTGGGGCTTGGCCAATTTAAAGGGCATGGTTTGCAGGATTTATGTAGGCGAGCATTTTGTGTTGCTATATACTAAATACCTAAGGTCTGTTTTTCATGATTTCAAAGAAGATGTTTGAAGCTTTTTTCCATTATAAGTTTGTTGGAGTTAAGGGGCCACAGGATTTGGCCAATTTGAACCCCAGGGGCATGATTGGCAGGATTCATGAAGGCGACCACTCGACATTACTACATGCTAAATACCTAAGCTCTGGGACTTATGGTTTCAGAGAAGAAGATTTTTGAAGATTTTTTCCCTTTTCAAGTTGTTTTTTTTTTTTGTGTGTCTTTTTTTTATTATAAGGGCCCTGTGGTTTCAGAGAAGAAGATTTTTGAAGTTTTTCCAATTGTAAGTCTATGGAAGCTAAAGAGCCCTGGTGTGTGGCCAATTTGGATCCCAGGGGTACAACTGGCAGGATTTATGTAGGTGGCCACTTGACATTGCTACATACTAAAAATCTAAGGTCTGGGCCTAATGGTTTCATAGAAGAAGATTTTTTAAGTTTTTTTTTTCCATTATAAGTCTATTGGAGCTGATGAGCTCGGACATGGTCAATTTTGACCCCAGGGGCAGGGTTAGCAGGATTCATGTAGCTGGCTATTTTATGTTGCTAGATACTAAATATCTAAGTTCTGTGCTTCATAGTTTCTGAGAAGAGTCTATGGGAGCTAAGGGGCCCCGGGGCGTGGCCCATTTGAACCCCAGGGGCATGATTAGCAGGAAATATGTAGGTGATCACTTGCCATTGCTACATGCAAAATATCTAAGCTCTGGGCCCTGTGGTTTCAGAGAAGAAGATTTATGAAGTTTTTATCCATTATGAGTCTATGGGAGCTAAGGGGGTCCAAGGGTGTGGCCCATTTGGACCCCAGGGGCATGATTGGCAGGATTTATGTAGGTGACCACTTGTCATTGCCATATGCTAAATATCTAAGGTCTGGGCCCTGTGGTTTCAGAGAAGAAGATTTTTGAAGCTTTTTTTCCATTATGATGCTATGGGAGCTAAGGGGCCCCAGGGGGCGTGGCCCATATGGACCCCAGGGGCATGATTGGCAGGATTTATGTAGGTGACCACTTGCCATTGCTACATGCTAAATATCCAAGCTCTGGGCCCTGTTGTTTTAGAGAAGAAGATGTTTGAAGCTTTTTGTCCATTCTGAGTCTATGGGAGCTAAGGGGCCCCGGGGCGTGGCCCATTTGGACCCCAGGGGCATGATTGGCAGGATTTATGTAGGTGACCAATTGCCATTGCTATGCTAAATATCTAAGTTCTGGGCCCTGTGGTTTCAGCGAAGTAGATTTTTGAAGCTTTTTTCCATTATGAGTCTATAGGAGCTAAGGGGACCCAGGGCGTGGCCCGTTTGGACCCCAGGGGCATGATTGGCAGGCATTTTGTAGGTGACCACTTGCCGTTGCCATGTGCTAAATATCTAAGCTCTGGGCCCTGTGGTTTCAGAGAAGAAGATTTTTGAAGCTTTTTTCCATTATGAGTCTATGGGAGCAAAGGGGCCCCGGGGCGTGGTCCATTTGGAACCCAGGGACATGATTGGCAGGAATTATGTAGGTGACCTATTGCCGTTGCTACACGTTAATTATCTAAGCTCTGGGCCCTGTGGTTTCGGAGAAGAAGATTTTTGAAGCTTTTTTTCCCCATTATGAGTCTATAGGAGCTAAGGGGCCCCGGGGCGTGGCCCATTTGGACGCATGATTGGCAGGATTTATGTAGGTGACCACTTGCCATTGCTACATGCTAAATATCTCAGCTCTGGGCCCTGTTGTTTCAGAAGTGAAAAATGTTTGAACCTTTTTTCCATTATGAGTCTATAGGAGCTAAGGGGTCCCAGGGTGTGGCCCATTTGGACCCCAGGGACATGATTGGCAGGATTTATGTAGGTGACCACTTGTCATTGTCATATGCACAATATCTAAGGTCTGGGCCCTGTGGTTTCAGAGAAAAAGATTTTTGAAGCTTTTTTTCCATTATGAGTCTATGGGAGCTAAGGGGCCCCGGGGCGTGGCCCATTTGGAACCTAGGGGCATGATTGGCAGGAATTATGTAGGTGACCACTTGTCGTTGCTACATGCTAAATATCTAAGCTCTGGGCCCTGTGGTTTCAGAGAAGAAGATTTTTGATGCTTTTTTTTTTCATTATGAGTCTATTGGGGCTAAGGGGCCCCATGGCGTGGCCCGTTGGGACCCCAGGGGCATGATTGGCAGGAATTATGTAGGTGACCACTTGCCGTTGCTACATGCTAAATACCTAAGCTCTGGGCCCTGGGGTTTCAGAGAAGAAGATTTTTGAAGCTTTTTTCCATTATGAGTCTATGGAAGCGAAGGGGCCCCAGGGCGTGGTCCATTTGGAACCCAGGGGCATGATTGGCAGGAATTATGTAGGTGACCACTTGCCGTTGCTACATGCTAAATATCTAAGCTCTGGGCCCTGTGGTTTCAGAGAAGAAGATTTTTGAAGCTTTTTTTTCCATTATGAGTCTATAGGAGTTAAGGGGCCCCGGGTTGTGGCCAATTTGGACTCAAGGGGCATGATTGGCAGGATTTATGTAGGTGACCACTTGACATTGTTACAAGCTTAATATCTAAGCTCTGGGCCCAGTGGTTTCAGAGAAGAAGATATTTTAATTTTTTCCCATTGTAAGTCAAAGGAAGATATATGTTGCCATGGCAACCAGAATTCCAATCTGATCAGCCCAAAAAACTTATGCAGCCTTTCCCCCTACCTGATGATGCTTCTCATGAAATTTGATCAAGATTGACCATGGGGTATTAGAGATATACTTATTTGAAATTGTTTATGGACGCACTGACGCACGGACGCACGCACGGACGGACGCACGCACGACGGACGACGAACAAAAAGTGATCACAAAAGCTCACCTCGTCACTACGTGACAGGTGAGATAATAAACCATTTAATCCGCCAGCGAAGGCATGATACATGGTGCTGTTTTTAATTCAAAACGATCCATTTTGCTGTTACATACACTTTAATGCCTTTTTATTTCTCATTATGATCTCCGAACTTATACACGTACGAATTTAAAGGGTTGGGTAACAACCTTGGACAAAGGGGACGGCTGAACACATTATTTTACCACATCCCCTACTTATGAACAACTGAAACCCAACGTATTTAGTTTCGGCATTGGTGGGGAGGGGAGACTCTTGAATTCATAGATTCCTTTCTTTACTACTGAAAATAGTAAGTTTTTGTAAATGGCATGGACCCTATATGAGTTAACGGCGCGTATATATGGAGTGTGTTCCAGTTTTGTCTGGGTCCCGAATGGGTCTGTTCTTAGTCCACTGTTATACTCCCTGAATATTAATAATATTTCCACCGACATTGACTCAGAAAGTAGACTGTTCGCAGACGACTGGGTGTGCTGCCGGGACATTAGAGTTACAGTTGACTTACGTAAACTTCGGAACCAAATGGATAGACTCGGATGCTGGGCATGACAATGTGACATGACATCATGCGAACAAGTCCGTGAAATGAATACCCCTTACTTTACATAGAGAAAACTGGGATTTAAGGGGATATACATACTTTTTTATTATATCTGCTATAAGACATAGGTTGTGGGTACACGTTAGAACCGCCTCATTGCGACGGTTCTAACGAGCACCCACAACCTATGTTTGTAGTATAAATAAGAAACATATCATGGAGTTTCATCAGAGAAGTAGCCATTTAGGAGATGTGAAAAAATACACTATGTCGAACGGGTGTGTTACCGGGATGAGTGTTTAATGCAATACATTAAGCAGATAACTAGGCAGAGAAAAAAAAATGAGGGTTCGTGCATTAGAACTCCTTGAGTATTATTTCACATGATTTTCGGACTCCCAGAAATTCGAGGGCGAATCGCAATGTGGATGGGGAGAATGGCATAGGGTATATGTATATAGCACACTTGTACTGCCTTTCGATACAAGCCGGCTTTTATAGCAACGTGGTAGATTTGCTTATCAATCCGGCGGCCCGGGTTCGAACCACGACTGGGCCAAAGATGTGTAGCATTTTTGTCGCCTGTTACACAATGTCAGTAAAAATGTCATTAATGTCCACGAAGAACAAAACTGGACCGAAAACGGCACCTTGTGAGACACCAGACAAAATATCAGCACAATAAGTTTCACTGTTAGGTTCGGCAATACTATACATGGTGTTGGGGTCATCTGGATGACCAGCATCGCTAAACTCAAACTCAGCCATAATGTATCGTTCTGAAATAAAAAATATAAGACTCTTACTTTGGTATTCTTGCGACATGAATGTCGTAACAATGGAGAGAAGTATAGTTGTAAAAAGGGGGAATAATCGCCTATGGTGAGATTCGAACCTGACCCGATCTGGTAAAATCAACTGCTCTAAGCACTAAGCCAAAGAGTTAACTGTCTTCCTCAGTTATCTTCCGCATAATCAACCAAGGGAGGTATAATGTAGGTTACGTGCATCGGGCCGTAACACCTCACCCCTTTTTTCCAAGTCCGTATGTTGACGCGAGGTCATTTTTGCGAAAAAATCATATCCCGGGCGAGTCAACATCTTCTGACATGGGAATGGAGCATAGCTAAAAAAAAATTAATCGACTCTGTGCCAAAAAGCCGTACCCATGACGCAGTTGTCATTGGTTATAAACCTGTAGGCCAAGGAAGATAAATCATGATTAGAAGTTGTGGGCCGTAACAATATCAGGGGCGTAGCTGGAAGAAAATCATTTGTACGCAAACCAAAGAAAATGCTAAAAATATTAGCTCCGTTTACCAAATGGGGACCACTCTTACAGGAAAGAAATTGCTCCCATCAGGGAGCAAATTCTTTCCTGTACGTGCGGTCCCCGTGGCAGAGGAGGAAACTATGCTAGCTAATAAATAGTGTTGCGTATATCTTAGACAAATACAACTTTTCTTCTTCTTCTTCTTCTTCTTCTTCTTTATCATTTTCTTTTTTTTTTCTTCTTTCTCTTCTTCTCTCTAGAAGCCTCCGTGGTGTAGTGGTTATGCTTCTCGCCTTGTAAACCAGGGGTCGCAGGATCGATCCCGGGCTTCTCCAGACTTTCGGATGAGTCTTAAAACCGATGTCCCGTATCCGTAAGACCTACGATGTTTATTGCGACGTCAAACTCAAACACTAACTAACTAACTCTTCTTCTCTCTGCTTCTTTTTTTCTTCATCTTCCTCTTCTTTTTCTTCTACGTCTATTTTGGCCGCCCCTGCCCATAGGGGCTTGAAGAAATATATGGGCTGCATGATGCTTCTGAAACTGACCCGCACACTAGTACTGGTAAACCGCTTATAGGATCTAAGCCTGTCCAGGAACCGCGGTGCGAGGCGGACCGTCCATTAAACAGCCCAGCAAACACTATTTAGGTCACATCGACCCAGTTAGTTTACCTTGAAGGCTTATAAAACCAACACAGTGCATATTCTTACGCCAGAATTTGACAACTGCCCTTCTCAAGTCAGTGAAAGGGAGAAAATGACCGTTTGTGTATTTTGTGTTAAACTTCCCAGCAACCCGCTGAGGTTATACAGAGAGTGGACCCCAGTTTAACGACTCGTCAGAAAGTTTGGAGAAGCCAAAAATCGAACCCAGGACTCCTGGTTTATGAGGTGAGTAAAACAGAATGATTACCAAAGAGAACATTTCATGGCACACCCATTTCAGATTCTTTTTCTTGCATTACTTCAATCTTCAAACGCAGAGTTTGAATATTCGGTCACTTCGACTGCTAACGTCTATTGTGACGTTTAATGACGTCGCATTACGGACAGCGTACACAACTTTCTAAACCAATAGCGCACATCAGACACCCTTTGAGTTAAACACCTCAGAATTCTCGACTTCAATACCGTCCCTTCGTAGAAAACCCGGGTAGGATAAAAGTTTCTATTCCAGGGTACAATCTAGGATTTCCTCGTCTGGTGTGCTAGAACTTGCATACGGGGCTAGTCGTTCGTTGCTGCTTTCAGCGATCAGACTATGTGCTTGCGCAACTTCTTTACTCACAAATTATTTTGCAGATTCTTGTGGTTGCACTGTGAGTGTTGTCTCATTGAAGTTGGTTTTGCTCATAATAGCTCATTGTTGGCTATTTGAACGGCCCCTCTTTTTTTATATTGTTTACATGTTTATGTACAGGTTATTCTTGGGCCCCATCCACCGCTGCTTTGGGAAATAAACGGGCTGCATGATACTTCCACACAGAGCTGAAACCCGTCGCACAGGACTACTGGTTAACCACTAAGAAGGTCTTACTCTTCCCGGGCAAAGTGGTGCGAGTCCTACCGTTCCTTCATATATACTATTATTCTCCTTAGGTGGTAGGTTTGAGATGTCGTTAATTCTCAATGACGGATAAAAAGAATTGCAAAATTGGAAACAATTCCAAAATGACCTTAATAGTGTTGACAGAGACGTCAGAGCTCAATTCAAACAAACAAACAGGTTATTTTGTTTGTTACATTTTTTATGGATTATAGCGACTGTGTATTGTGCATCTGTTGTAAAAAGTTGTCTCCATGTCATAAACACACCTTACAACCCAAAACACTTCTTTGTTTTTGGAATGGCCAAGCGTACACTGTACATATTGTAATTTTTCAACTAAAGGGCAAATATATATCGTTCCCCTTGGCTATTTCTTGAAAAATGGCGCTTATAATGGGTAAAAACGTCCAAATACGGTTTTCCATATCCGTGTTTGTTGTTCCATTTGTTCCGTGTTTAGTGTACTCAAACACAATTCATGATCCGTGGTAAGGTGTTCCCGTGTTTCAAGGTAGTGAGCCAAGGAAAATCGGTACAATTCTGATTTAAACTATTTTTTATGCATTATTAAAAATAGTATACTTACTTCGATGCCTAGAGACATGAAAAACCCAAGAATGCTCGTGTATATGCCATTTATTTTTGATTGATAGACCCTTAAAACTTGAAGTGTTGTTTTTCTACCTATTTTGGCCTAATTTGTGGCTTTGATTTCACTTCTCTGACCGTGTCATAGCTTAAAATTTGGAAAGACAACAAAAACACAATCCGTTTTCATCGCAAAACCAACAGAAAAACGTAAATCGTGATATGTTCGACAAAATAAAGGAAACATTGTACTCACACTTTTCTCCCGTCAATGAAAAACAGTAACGTTTGTTGTACTCAGTCGCGTCACGTTGTACCGCGTTAACCGGTGTGAAAGTTGTGTTTGGTCCGCTTGCAGAAAGCATGCGAAAGTCACTCTACCGCATCTTCTGGTGGACTCAACGAATTTCAAAAATATTGACAACACCTGAATAGCTCCGCCTAGTCAATTTGATCTGTGACTAATATACTCATCACTGTGGGAAAGTTTTAGATCTGACCCTCCGCCGATTTCTCCAGCAAGTCTTTTGCCACTTCGACAGCCGGGAATGGCTGTGATTATTTGGAGAAAAATGCAACATCTAAATTTTCTCTCACAGACTAAGATATTCTGACAAGTTTGGCACACCTTTTTATACCATAATTATGTAGAAGTGGTTACTGCTCTTGTAAATTACAATGGTGTCTATGTTTTATACGCACGATCCATTAGGTGTGACACCTAGCTCTGACACCACGTCTGATATCGATATAATTCTTTTTGACCACTGTTTACAGCATATTGCATTTTATAGTTTAAACTTATAGGACTGCCACAGGCTTGCACATGAGCTGCACCAATTCTACCAATAGATTGAACACGAAACGCATGTTTGCGAACTATTTATATTCGTCTCATGATGCATTCTCTCTCTCTCTCTCTCTCTCTCTCTCTCTCTCTCTCTCTCTCTCTCTCTCTCTCTCTCTCTCTCTCTCTCTCTCTCTCTCCCTTGCGTATGCGTATTATTTTGTTTCTTATATGATGACCCATCAGCGTGTTTCCGAGAGGGATGTTCAATTCAACATCCATTCACAAAAAGAGAATATTAATTAACAAATTACAATACGTACGAAGGTTAGAGGTTAGCGAAACAGTGATAATCAATTTGTTAAGACAGTTAATGCTACCACTGTTTGTGTTACGCCTTATGGTATTACATCCCAGTCAACAGTTAAGGCCACGTCGGACCGTCCAGTTACAAGTACTTAGTGGGCCCCCCTCCCCCGCCGCCCCCACACACGACAATAACCATATGGCAACGGCCGGTTCTGCAGGCAGCCGTCAACATCCAATCAAAAGAAGGAAAGATGGAATGGAGGAAAAGAAGAAAAAAACTAGAATTGCATCCATAGGACTCGGATGCCCCCGACATATGGCATGGGACTAAAAAAATCAGTGTTATATACAGACTGTGTGAGGACAATATTTTTGACCTCACATTTGAGCTACGGACCTGAGTTTTCATCACGTGAACAAGTCCGTGAAATGAAGTCCCCCCCCCTAAACCCCACTTTATATAGAGAAAACTGGGGTTTACGGGGGTATTCATTATTTTTCTTATTTCTGCTCCAAGACATAGGTTGTGCGTACTCGTTAGAACCGCCTCAATGGGGCGGTTCTAACGAGCACCCACATCCTATGTTTTGAGCATTTATAAGAAAAATATGAAGGATTTTCATCAGAAAAGTAGTCATTTTGGAAATGTGAAAAATGCACTATGTCGTACGGGCGAGTTATTGTAATGCATGCATGATACATCATCTGATTGGCCAGATGATTTCAAAATCCATGCAGGAATACGAAAATTATTGACAGGACTAAAAATAGACCCTTTATGACATTTGACCTCTAAAGATGACCTTAACATTGACATTGGTGGCATCCACCTGCGCCTAGCAAGCCATAAATCTTCTGAGGATGGTTAACATTTCTGACAAATAAAAACTCAAATCTATCTAGTGATAATAAGGTTATTGACTGGACACAAAGAAAGACTTTTTTTTTTCATTTCACTTCTAAGTATGACCTTTGAAGTATCGACCTTGGTCTTGTGCGCGACACATCGTTTTATGATTATTTAAATGTCTGCCAAATAGTTTATAATGTCCATCCAAAAAAAAAATGTTACTGACCGGACATGAAAAAGGCCTTTTTGACATTTGACCTCTACGTATAGCCTTGATCTAGGGGTACCGACTTGAGTCTTGCGCGCGACACGTCGTCTTATGATGGTTTACATTTCTGCCATGCGATTTTAAACAGTTCATCCAAAACTAATAAAAAATATTGATCGGACACGAAAGAACCCATTTTTGGCCTTTGAATTCTATGTATGACCTTGACCTAAGAGGTATCGACCTGGGCCATTCGTGTGACACATCGTCTCATAATGAATAAAAATAACGTTATTTCGAAATCCATCCAGGAAAAATAAAGTTTCTGTCCGGACAGGATCATAATAAATCTTTGTTTACCTGGTCTTTACCTTGGGCCTTGCGAGCAAAACATCGTCTCATAACGGTTAGTAATTCTGCCAATTCAATTCCAAGAATAAAAATTCCAAAAATAAAAACGTTACTGCCTGACTGATGATCAGGAGAACACGGGTTCGATACCCGCCGGGGTCGGCAACATTCTTTCTTGAAAATAATTCATGAAATCTTTTCTACTTTCATTCTCTCCCTTCCGCTCATTCAAGAAGGGCAGTTGTCAGTTTCTGGCGAAAGAATGTGCACTGTACTGGTTAACCGCTTACGTATAGGCCAGTCCAGGAAAATTTTGGGTAAATAAACTAAGACGCTCAAAAATGACCTTAAATTGTGTTGACTGGGCCGTTAAAATCCAATACAAACAATTAAACATACATACATACATACATACATACATACATACATACATACATACATACATACATACATACATACATACATACATACATACATACATACATACAGACATACATACATTCTCATCCATCCATCCATCCTTCCATGCCACAACGACCCAACCTCCCACAGAACCTCTGTGTAAACAAGTTTTGGACTAGTCTAGGATTTTCATTTAAAAATCTATGCAGGGTCACAACCTTGCTGCTTACCAAGTCCCAATGCCGTTGACAGTTTTGTTCCAGACAAGATGAGTTTCAAATTGTTTACCATACAGGGGCGTAGTGGCGGTCTTGGTCATTCCACCCAGACTGCGGGAACAAATATTCTTGCACACCAGACAAGGAAATCCGTGATTTTAACCCGGGATACAAATTTATGTTCTGACCCAGGTGTTCCGACCCAAAATCGAATATAATGGCATGTTTGATAAATGCACTGGTTGAATACGACCTCGGATGCGCCGTCGTTAAGGTTGACGTCACAGCACGTTACGTGACGTCACTAAACATTCCTGTAGTGTCCTCACAATAGGGCGGAGTCGGTAACTGAAGTGACTACAGCATTAAAAATCCGCGCTAAGAAATGAAAGGTATGCAAGAAAAAGAATCCTATATGGGTGTGAGGGGTGGATAGAAAAATCCGTCCCTCGGGATCAATGTCCGGCATCACGAGGCAAGCCTCGTGATGCCGGACAGTGACCCTTGGGACGGATTTTTTTTCCAACCACCCCTCACATCCATATAAGATTTTTAACGTTCGTTCCCCCTCCACTAGCGGTCCCGTCTGAACTTGTCTTCCAGTGCAATTTTAAATTGGCTGACCAATGGAAGGGCGGACGAAAGGACAAAGAAAACGTATTAAGAAGTTTGACCGTGCTAGAGGCTACCCGTTCCTAGTGAGCCTCTACGAGGACTGTTCAAATATGAATGCAACTAAGCACATAAAAATGATTCCGTGATAGATTTCGATGAAAAATTTATTTTGTCCCCTCAAAGTATTCCCCTTTAACAGATATACAAACTCTCAGTCTTCTGATCCAATCATTGAATGCATTTTGGTAGTCTTTTCGAGGTATACTATGGAGGCACTGGACTATTGCAGAACCGAGGTGTTTGCGCTGTACAAATTGTCGACCAGAAAGCTATTTTTCAGCCGCGGGAACAAAAAAAAATCACATGGGGCAAGGTCAGGGGAATACGAAGGATGAGGGAGTTCAACAACCTTTTCCTGCTTCGGATAGTCTTGCACAATGCACGCCTTGTGCGATGACGCATTGTCATGTAGCAATCTGTATCCAAACCAGTTGCGGGTCTTCGTTCTTTGAAATATTTCTTCAATTTTCGAAGAACTTTATTCTTGTAAAACTTCGCATTTACAGATTTGCCGTTAGGAACAGCAATTTGAATAGCAGGGCCCTGATTTGAAAAGAATATGGCATACATTACCTTCTTGACGCTCAAGGTCCGCTTTGCAATGCATGGTCTTTTGCAATACTTTGTTGCCCATATTTTGTTCTGAATCTTTCGTTTTGGCTCAAAAAAGTGAACCCATGTCTCGTCACCTGTGACGACATTAGCGAAAGACCGTGCATTGTAATTTGGAAACTTTTAAAGCAACTTCTTGGCGCACTGAACGCGTGTCTTTTTCAGCTCATCGGTCAACAGATGTGGAACCCATCTAGCACAGATCTTTCTCATTTTCAAATCCCGTTTCAGAATTGTATGAGCTGCTCCTAATGAGATGCCAACCATACTAGCTATTTGCCTAGTGGTGTATCGTGCATCGGCAGCAACTATTTCTTTCACTCTAGCAACCATCTTGGCAGATGTTGCTCTTTTCGGCCGACGATCAAGTGGTGCATCTTCTGTTGAGCCTAGCCCACAGATGAATTTCTTACACCAACGAAAAACTGTCGGAAAAAACATTTCATTATGCCCATAAACCGAACATATTTCATCAAAAATGTCTTTGCACCGTATACCAAGAATACAACGATTCTTTATATAGGACCGTATTTCCACGACGTACTCTGGCCTTCTTCCAACCATGTTTTGTATTAGTATACAAGAGTAGACAGTGTTTATCGATCGATATACAAGGCTAAAGTGCACGGATTTTATAGTCTTTCAAAATGCAGTGAGACCCGACTGCACTTTTAATTTTGGACTAGTCCGTGTTTTAGGTAAGTCGCCTTCAGTAGGGATTTTACATTGGGCGATATAATTTTACTGAGATTCGTACTGCACCATATTAACCGCTTGGTCACGAATTTTGCATAATGACATTATCAAAAACTTATTTATTAATTTTAAAATCCCGTGGAAAAAAGAAATCCGAAACCTGCTTCCCCTAAAACATGGATTAGTCTTGTCACGCTTGAACGTTGAACCCTCAAAGGTCGTTGATAAACTATAGGAGCTTTTTTCGTGACGTACTTCCGGTTCTAAAAATAGAACGGGGAAAGCCCTGGCCGTCAACTGTCGTTGCTTCAAGGCAGTGGGACACATAAAATGTTAATTACAGCGTAAAACAATAGATTTCTTGTAAACTTTTGTCGAATTCTAATGTAAGATAATAGGAGAAACACTGATATGCTGCCAAGTGTGAAATTTCGCCGAAATTTTTGCGGCAATTCCAAAGTGTTATTTTTTCTAGTTAACTGCTCTTAACCCTTTTTGTACCAAATGGAATCTTCCTCATTATATATAGCAGGAGTCCATTTCAAAATTAAGGGGTGTCAGGTTGTGTTTTTCTTCAAAATTTATTTGGAAAATGGCTGAACTTATTGCAAACAGTGTGGGCCCTGATCATTAAAGATATATTGTACGTACGACCCAACAGGGTTCTCTCTCTCTCTCTCTCTCTCTCTCTCTCTCTCTCTCTCTCTCTCTCTCTCTCTCTCTCTCTCTCTTAGAAGCCTCCGTGGTGTAGTGGTTATGCTTCTCGCCTTGTAAACCAGGGGTCGCAGGATCGATCCCGGGCTTCTACAGACTTTCGGATGAGTCTTTAAACCGAGGTCCCGTCTCCGTATGACATAAGGTGTTGGTGAGACGTAAACCTGAAACACTCACACTCACTCTCTCTCTCTCTCTTAACGTACCAGCAATTTGTATCGAGCGTAGGTGAATATAAATTACAGTTTGTCGTTATTTTAAACTCCATGTCAACCGACATGTAACGTGTCAACAACGTCGGGTCTACATAAAACCAACATCAAAGCGATGCATTGAATTTAACTTTGCAACGTCGATGAAACGTCATAACGTTGCGTTGGCGATAATACGGCATTGATTAATAAAATACCATTTGCCCAGTGCTCGGACCCATCAAGGTTCAGTATGATTGGAACATTAAATTCAAAACAAACGTAGAACACCCTTTCAGTGCATGAGAATGACTTCGCAAGTGCAAGATTTTACAGTAAAATCTGGTAGATTTGTTCAACCTGCCCTTACATTAACCCATTTGGTACTGGAAACCCCAAAAGGGGTAAGTAGCAAACAGTGCAGGCCCAGATCAGACGCCACAGAACGCGGCGTCTAATAAGGGCCTACACTGTTTGCAAAAAGTTCAGCCATTTTCCAAATAAATTTTGAAGAAAACACAACCTGACACCCCTTAATTTTGAAATGGACTCCTGCTATATATAATGAGGAAGATTCCATTTGGTACAAAAAGGGTTAAGAGCAGTTAACTAGAAAAAATAACACTTTGGAATTGCCGCAAAAATTTCGGCGAAATTTCACACTTGGCAGCATATCAGTGTTTCTCCTATTAACTTACATTAGAATTCGACAAACGTTTATTGGCTTATTAGCTTAGCTCTACAATATCTTCTTGGATACAGGGATCAGTCAAACCTCTCTCATTCCAACGGTCACGTGACATTGAAGTGAGTTGGAGCGGGTGGCGACGGCATGACGTCGAGACAAAGTTGACTCAGTCCACTCATTATTTTTTTTTCGACTGTCAGTGTGTTTATTTGTCTGTCTAGCTGTCCGTCCGTTCGTATGTTAGTCAGTCAATTGTCCGTCTGTCTGTCTGGTTGTTTGTCTGTCGTCTGTCTCCATCACAACCAATTTACTCTGGTTGTTTGTCTGTCGTCTGTCTCCATCACAACCAATTTACTCATAGATAGATAGATAGATAGATAGATAGATAGATAGATAGATAGATAGATAGATAGATAGATAGATAGATAGATAGATAGATAGATCTAAGTTCTGTCCCGACCTAAGTTCTGTCCGTATGTGATAGCTAAACTTGGATAGCGAATAAAACGAAAAGTTACGTAAAAACTTATTTTGTAAGTAAGCTTTCGTGAATAACGGTATCTCAAGCCATTGACATGGGTGATTCACGAAGAGATTTTCTCCAATTAAAACTGCTCCAGGATAAATGAATTTCAATAATAAAAGCAAAATATCATTCTTTCCTTCTTGAAGCATTATTTCAATGCAAACGGGTATATTTTCTCTCAAAAAGTCTGAATATTGTTAGCATTTTAAGTTTGCCAATACATTTGAATAGCGATGGCCGTTTCAATTGACGGCCAGTGCTTTGCGTATGCGCAAGAATGACGCCATAAACGGAATTCCTGAAACCTCCTATAACAGGTTTGGTATCAATGTATAGGTTAAAATGTTTTTCTACGCTGTGATATTTATTTCCAGGTGATTTTCGCATTAGTGCACGAGAAAACGTTCTACTTGCATTCATATTTGAACAGTCCTCGTAGGCACTGGTCAATACTGGATTAAATATGTGTATGAAATTGTTAGAAATAACTCTCCTTACACACCCTATCCAGTAAGTCTTGTTACAATTGTTTTTGTTAGGGGCCTAATAAGTACTTGGCAGGTAATAAATCTCCCCCATGGAGTCTGCATATGGTCGAAATATTGGCAGAGATTAACTCCAATAATTTGATCTATCTATCTATCTATCTATCTATCTATCTATCTATCTATCTATCTATCTATCTATCTATCTATCTATCTATTGATACTGCGTCGGTCACATTTGACCATTCACGCAGGTGTATATTAGTTACACTCCAGATTTTGCAGGATGAAAGCCTACACACTAATCACGTAATTACAGTAGGGATCTTTAACCTGCACAAGGGATGGTTCTCCCTGCACAGGGGGCCTCCAGTTAACGTCCCGATCCGAAGGAGGGTGCACTTTATGCCATTCATCCCTGCAAATGATGCCAATGGAGCGTGTTCGGACACCGAAATTTTATCGCCGCTGCCGGAGATCGAACGCGGGACCTCTAGAATCAGAGGCAAGTGCACTAACCACTGAGCTATCACGCTCCTAACGAATGAAATCAAACCCTGCCAACTCCGCCTACATTAGCTGCTTAAATCTGTAAGCTCTGCGTCATAAGCTCCTCGGTTTCTTTAATTCAATGTTATTATATTTCGCCTAATTGTTGTAAAGTCAGTATTGGAGGAATAAAACATATTAATCTAATTATCTCCGAAGCACGTTGAATAACTGACTGGTCTATCATCAGAAATAGACTTAGTTCATGTATCAGTATCAAAAGGAGCTTTGAACCCTGATAAGCCAAAAAGCGGTATGTTTCGTCTTTATTTAATAGCTTAAAATGACCAATGCTCTTTATAGAGGAGCTTACATGAGTGATCATGTATTATTGAATTTATTAATAAAGGTGTAACTATACCAAATTTAGTGACACATAGGCCTTTCTGATATTTAATCTTCATCAGTGTGTCTAAACCCCAAAGTTTTGAAACCTAAACGGATGATGGACAAGACCCGGCAAACACAACACATCCCCCTCCGAGCACACACCGACCGACGTAGCTCATGAGACATGTCAGCTGGAGGCAGCAGGCAAGAGACGCCCGATCCAGGTTAAATATTATTTAACGAGTTGAGGAAAAGGAATAAAATGCGAGGCTTTGCCGAGCATTTTATCTCTTTTCCTCAACGAGTTAAAATAAATTCAATAATACATGAGCACGAATGCAAGATTCTATTTATCACACGACATTAAAACGCATTTTATTCACGATTTGTTGACAAAAAATGTTAATATTCCGTCCTTAGTAATCGCGACGTCATCAATGACGTCATACGTGTAACGTTACGGGGCGTATCTAACTAATTTGCATATTTAATCCACTAGTTGATTATAGAATTTATTACATGGCGTTATTACACTCTTAGGCGCGACGTCATATGATATAAATTTTTATACCGCAATCAGGCATTCTAGTAACCTAATAAAGGGGGTCGAATAACTGCACGATATAATCGGTAGTGACCTATAATACCTTCTACTGACCTATAATACGTCTAGTGACCGTTAATAGACCGGACCTACTTTTCAGGTCAGTAATTTACAAGTGTAAACAATAACATGCAACCTTTTATACATGGGAAAACAACGAAACTTCAAGTTAAAATCTTTGCAACATTTATTTGAACAGATTTTCAGAAATTTCAACTAAATTCTTACCTTCTCGGCCTTTCCTGGTTTGAATGGCCAGTTGGAATAACTGCGCACTGCTACTGCAGTTGAGTCTCAACCTCGAAAATAATTTCTAAAGCTAAAATAAACTACAAATTTGCAGATTTTCTTACAGAATGTACAGCGCTGATCAACTTTTATTCGAGCGTCGATGTTGTTTCCTGCGTCTTTGTGTCGTGGTGACGTCAGAAACTTTGCACTCGTTGACGTCACGTTATACTACGTGTGCGCGCCATGGCACTGAATGTCGTTTAACATGTCACACTGTCTGCTGTCTTTTTTTTGCTGAAATTTGCTAAATTATTGCAAAAACCCTTGGTTTTTGAATTGCGGTATAAACTAAATACATGATTAGTGTCTTTAATAATAAAATATAATCGGTTCGCCGCGACAATTTTATAGGGGCTCGCTAAAGCTCGCCCCTATAAAATTGTCTAAGGCTCACCGATTATATTTTATTATTAAAGACACTTTATAGGGGCTCGCTAAAGCTCGCCCCTATAAAATTGTCTAAGGCTCACCGATTATATTTTATTATTAAAGACACTAACCATGTATTTACTACATGGTACTTGGTTTACCAACAAATACAAGTTGTGCACCAGGCTTCACATGAATGTCCACCTGAAAGATATGAAAATCAGGAAAACTTTAGTTTCAACAGCAAAAGTTAAGTTTGAGTGGCATCACTGCATGACGGTAACAAATCCGCGAAATTTTATACCCATGTATACCCCACTAATACATGATCAGTGGGGTTTACAAGTTTATTCATTTCCATATTTTTGCTCAAAGACATAGATTGTAGGTTCTGTTAAGAATCAACTCATTGATGCAGAAATAAGTAAAAAAAAAAAAAAAAAAAATGACGATCAGAAAAATTTTATGTTCTACAGCTTTAATAAAATTACCGTGTCACGCGTTTTTTTTTTCTTTTTGGTTTTGGTTTTACGGCCGTTTCAAGATTATTTCACTCATATCGAGCCGATCGTTAATCAGAGGTGGGCGAAAACCGGAGTACCCCATTACGTGAACAAGTCCTTGAAATGAACACCCCCATAAACCCCACTTTATATAGAGAAAACTGGGGTTTAAGGGGGTAAACATTATTTTTCTTATTTCTGCTCCGAAACATAGGTTGTGGGTACTCGTTAGAACCGCCTCAAAAAGGCGGTTCTAACGAGCACCCACAACCTATGTTTTCAGTATAAATAAGAAAAGAATCATGGATTTTCATCAGAAAAGTAGCCATTTTGGTGATGTGAAAAAAATGCACCATGTACTACGGGCGTGTTATCGTAATGCCGGAGAAATACCACATGGTAACTGGTCATTTCGTACCCAAGTCATTTCGTACCCTAGTCATTTCGTACCATTTTGGTCATTTCGTACCTGCTTTTTGGTCATTTCGTACCCACTAACAACCATTTCGTACCCAAGTCATTTGGTAACCGTTTTGGTCATTTCGTACCGGGTACGAATTGACCGAAATGGGTACGAAATTACTTTAGCACCAAGTGATTTGGAAATATCGTACCTGGTACATACTGTGTTGTTTCGTTGGACGACCACTGCTGTGCACAAAGTACTGCGAGACCAGTCTGCCCAATAGGGGGAGGCAGTATTCAATTAAAAAAAGTTAGTCCCCCTACCCACGCCAGCTTTGTTTAGAGACCTAGCAACTCCTTGATGGGTTGCCCCCCCCCCCCCCCCCCACACACACACACCCACCCGTCCCAAGGTATCGAGTCCCACCTGTCTGCATGCAACAGGATGAACTGGCTAACATGTTACCAGTAGCAGCGATGAACCTGACATGACACAGAGAACGGACGTGGCAAGTGTAAATAGACTGTACATGTATATAGTTAAGAAGAACCTTGCTATCGCAAAAACCATCCAATATATTTTTATGCTCCCCGAAGGGGGAGCCATATAGTCGCCGCTTTGTCCGTCCGTCCGACCGTCTGTCCGTCCGTCCGTCACGCTCTATATCTCTAAAAGTATTAAAGGTATTTAAGTGAAACTTGATATACTGATAGAGGGCAAAGAGGGGAATCGTAAAATACAAGAACCATAACCCTGTCACCAGTATCTATGGAGTTACTTCCCTTCTTAACTATTTCAATGAAAAGATTGTCCGGAGCATATCTCTGAAAGTATAGAAGGGATTTAAGTGAAACTTGATACATTGATATATGACCATCAGAGGAAGTGCAGAGTGCAAGAACTGTAACTCTATCACAGGTAATTACAGAGTTATTTCCCTTTTTAGTTTTTGCTATATTAAGCTTGTCCGGAGCATATCTCTGAAAGTATAGAAGGGATTTAAGTGAAACTAGATAAATTGATAGATGGCCATCAGAGGAAGTGCAGAGTGCAAGAAGTGTAACTCTATCACAAGTAATTACAGAGTTATTTTCCATTTTAGTTTTTGCTATATTAAGCTTGTCCGGAGCATATCTCTAAAAGTGTTAAAGGTATGAGAGAAATCGCAGAATGCAAAAAGCATAACCCTACCAACAGTATTTACGGAGTTACTTCCCTTCTTAATTAGGGCCCCACACAGTATTTTGGGTGCCCTATAGTAATCTTCTTGTCAGCCAGTTTCAAATCTAAACCAAAACATTTAACCGGTTATAACTTCAGAAGTATTATCCCTACTCCCATGAAACTTCACACTCATACTAACAATCACAAGACCTACATTCTGACAAACCATATTGCTTTTGTCCGTGTGCTTGTCACGCCTTAACCAAAAAACTTAACGTCGGTCATAACTTCAAAAGTATTTGTTCTACTCTCATGAAACTGCACACACTTACTTACTATCACACGACCTACATTCTGACAAAGGGCCATAACTATATTGCTTTTCGGTGTGTGTTTGTCTGGCAATAAACAAACATTTTTAAGTCGGTCAAAATTTTAAAAGTATTTATCATACTCTCATTAAACTTCACACACATACTTACCATCACAAAACCTACATTCTGACAAAGGGCCATTATTGTGTTGCTTATTTTCACTGAATTATCTCCCCTTTTTCAAAAAATATCTCCTGTTGTTTCAAAAGCGTGGGTTATAGGGCTTTCATATTTCACAAATATATTCCTTGTGACATTCTTCATTGAAAATCACTTACTAGGGAACACAAAACTGAGTTTCTTTGTCTTATGGTTTAAGATTTACATGCCCTTACACGGAAGGGGCCTTACATTTCTCCTAATTTTTGCAGTCTTTTTTTGAAAATCACTAACTAGGGAATTCTTAGACTTTAGGTTAAACCATTTGGTACCGGAAACCCCAAAAGGGGTAAGTGACAAACAGTACAGGCCCAGGTCAGACGCCACGAAACTCGTGTTTGTCACGTCCTAACCTGGCCCTACTTTTATGAAAATTCACACACATACTTACCATCACAAGACCTACATTCTGACAAAGGAGAATAACTTGTGTGTTTGTTACACCTAAACCAAAAACCTTAACCTCGGTGATAACTTCAAAAGTATTTTGTCTACTCTCATGAAACATCACACACATAATTACCATCACAAGACCTACATCCTGACAAATGCATTTGGGTGTGTGTTTGTCAGGCTACATTCTGACAAAGGGCCATTACTATATTGCTTATTTCCACTAATCATCTCCCCTTTTTCAAAAAAATATCCCCTGTTATTTCATAACCATGGGTGATAGGGCTTTCATGTTTCACATGTGTATTCCTTGTGACATTTTCCATTGAAAATCACTTACTAGGGAACACAAAATTGAGTTTCTTAGCCTTATGGTTTAAGATTTACAGGTCCTTGCAGGGAAGGGCCTTACATTTCTCATTTTTTGGCATTCTTTGTTGAAAATCACTACCTACTTTATTTGTACTCCAAACATCAGCTGAGGGTACTCATTAGAACCTCCTCATTCAGACGGTTCTAACGAGTACCCATAACCTTTGTCTTCAAACAAATCTTATCAAACTTCAAAGTGTAGAGGATCATTTCACTAAAATAACCCTCCTACTACTGCGCATCTTCGGGGAGCATCCCTCGGTTTCACCGATGCTCTTGTTGATTTTATAAACACCATTATCCGGACCATTATGGATAGATGGACGGACGGGCGGATTACAGCGGCTCAAGAATGTCTGCAATTAAATGGTTTTCTTGTTAATTTCTCGCGTCATCAATTAATATAACTAAACTGCTAATTTGCCACACAATAGGACGACAATTTTCAAAGCCTTTTCATTTTGGCGGTCGGATGGGTGGATGGATGGAGAGCGATCAATGCATGGATCTTAGGCATGGACGAGTACAGAGCAGGAAAGAAGACCACATCACAGCTTCTGAAGTCTTGCTCCGACGAACTCAAATGGAGGTGTTGTCGAGTAGTTGTTTTCTATTTAGCAATGGTAGTGATATGCATCTTTTAATTTAACGAGTCAATGTGATGAAGACTTGTAAACCTCACTTAATGTAAACCTCACTTAACATACAGAAAAGTGGAATTTCCATAAGTATACTTTGTGTTTTATTGCGGTCAAAACATATATCGTGGGAACTCTTAGTTATTGTCTCCAACGAGGACTCAAAACCAATGTTTGAATTAATATAGGTGTATATTGTGTTCTGTGTTGATAGAAGCGTTTCAAACGGTACTCCTAAACTCTGTTTGACAGACGTAGGCATTAACAGAACGCATAATGATGCAGGGTGACTTTTTATTTTTGGATACTCACATGACATACTCGCAATGGCACAAACTATAGCTGTTTGTATTAGAGTTTGACGGCACAGTCAACATTATTTAAGGTCAATTGAGTCAGTCAGTTTATCTATCCACACATTGCCTGGGCTGGCTTATACGTAAGCAGTGCACATTCTTTCGCAAGAAACTGACAACTATCCTTCTTGAATCAACGGAAGGGAGAGAAAAGACCGTAGAATAGATTTCACGATCAATCTCCACGAAAGAATGTTGCCGACCCCGGCAGGTATCGAACAACATCCTCCTGATCACCAGTCAGACACGCATCCGACTGAGCTACCGAGGCTAGCTTTTACCCAGGTGACTTGTAAAATATATTTTATGATATTGTAAAATCAGTTTGGATTGTTACACGGTGTCATTACGTTCAATATTATGTTAAATTTTGTTAAAATAAAAAAATGAGTAAAACAAATATCGTCTTTTTAACTAGAGCCCCTCTTACTCTAAACCAAGCCATTATGCACCAAACTTACCCGTTACTTGTAAAATCAGCTTTAAAACAATTCAACACACCAAAGTCAATTCGTACCTGTTTTTGAAGAACTGGGTACGAAATGACCAAAATCGATTCCCAGAAAAAAATAAAAGTGGGTACGAAATGACCAAAGTAGGTACGAAATGACCAAAATGGGTACGAAATGACCAAAATGAAAAATAAAACGGGTACGAAATGACCAAAATGGTACGAAATGACTTGGGTACGAAATGACTAGGGTACGAAATGACTGGAAACCCACCACATTACCTTCCGTTGCAAAACTTGGCATCTCACATCACAAGGTGTGTTTAGCACGATAATGTTCAAGGGATCGGACCCTGTGGCCTAGTGAATAAGAGCGCTGACTATTATTCTATCAACGCTCTGGTTCGAGCCTGGCTCGGATCACATGTGAGACGCCATATTCTGCAACGGAATGTCAGGTTGTTTTTCTCTTGGTACTCCGGTTTCCGCGGCCTACCTCTGATTAACGATCGGTTCGAAATAAGTGAAATCATCTTGAAAAGGCTGTAAAACCAAAATAAAACCAAAGCCAAAAATCAACAAAAAAGAACACTGGCCCATCGGAGTCTAAATGTTGATTTTCTTTTGCTGACGTATTTCAGTTGTAACTTATTGTCGAGTCCTCACCGCTGTTTTATCTCGGTGATTGGTTGATTTTTGTGTTTCTAATCAGTTGGGAGAGTTCATTTGTTCAAATCACGACGGAAGTAAGAGCGAGGATTTCAACGGCATAAATCTATTTAAGCCCGCAATCGTCAATGCCTCCCCCACTGTCCTTTTGGCTTTCCGCTATTGATGTTCCTATTAGGGTCTAGCTATTTTATGTTGGTGTTTCTTTCCCTTTGGTGTCTCTGATAGGAGCTGTTGGTTAATTTTATCGATTCCTGATCATTGCATGCGTTTCAAGTTTTCCCCGACACATGTTGTGTTCATCCAGAATCGATGCGTATGTACAGCACATCACCTACATTGAACATTTAGTAAAGAGAAGGCTACGCATCAATATCACCGGGTAAATTTGAAAACAAAAGCAGCAACAAAAAAAAAAAAAAGAAAAAAAAAAGGAAAATCTTCAGTTCCCTTCGATAATAATTTCATTTTATTCAAACTCTATGCTCTGAAGACCTGTCCTTTGCTGACAAAATTGTATGGTATATTTAGTTATGCTTGTGTCTTTTGATTTAGTTACCTGGGGCCAGTTGTTCAAAGCATCGTTAGCTTAACGAGCTCGTTAGTGGTCAAATTGTTAACTGTTCTAGCAAGTACAATATCGAAAATTTTGGTATTTTTGCTGAAAAAATGTGAGCAGCTTTTTTTTCAGCAAAACATTTAGAATACTTGCCATATTTAATGATCAAAGTTTTAACAATACGTTAACTACTGATGTCGTTAATTTTGAACAACTGGCCCCAGAATTCAGGTGGACCATCTATTTAGTATGTTGTGAATAATATTGACACCTATAGTGATGGATGGGCCAATGAAAATCGATTTAAACAGCCCAATGGGTCTCACTATTGACCGTCCAAAGCCAGTGGTTCTACTGTTGCTTACATCACGCTAACTAACACGTCCGTGAAATGAACACCCCTTACACCTCACTTTACATAGAGAAAACTGGGGTTTAGCGGGGTATACATTATTTTCCGTATTTCTGCTCATAGACATAGGTTGTGGGTACTCGTTGGAACCGCCTCAATGGGGCGGTTCTAACGAGCAGCATTAAGGCGGTTCTAACGAGCACCCACAATCCATGTTTTGAGTATAAATAAGAATAATATCACAAGGTTTCATCAGAAAATTGAGCGTTTTGGAGATGTAAAAAGGCATGTTGCTTTGTCGAGTTTTCCGACAGGGCTCTTACTGTTGTATTTGCATATGATATGCCCCCGCCCATCGGGGCTTGAAAAAATATATGGGCTGCATGATGCTTCAACGCAGCGCTGAAACAGACCCGCACACGAGTACTGGTAAACCGCTTAGAGGCTTTAAGCCTGGCCAGGCAAAGCGGCGCGAGTCGGCCCGTCCATGGTTATAAACCCTATTGGTTTCATTGGGCGGCAGGGCTTGAGATGTCATTTCATCTCTATGTCGGGTAAAAGTCCCACAAAATTGGAAGCAACGTCTCCAAAATGACCTTTACAGTGTTGGCGGTGACGTTAAACCTCAAATCAAACAAACAAACAAAATGTGCTTATGGTTGTGTATCATTATCATTATCTATTTAATTTTCATTAATTGTGCCTGTTTTCCCTTGGGCACCTCTTGTGGGAAAGACGGGGCTCGTTGCCGTGCTGTTTTGATTCATATTTCCTTTCATTCTGTTTTTCGCATTGAAAAATTTAAGTGACGGCAATGGTCATGACATTACGATAACACACCCGTGCGGCATATTGCATTTTTCACATCTCCAAAATGGCTACTTTTCTGATGAAAATTTGTAATGTTTTTCTTATTTCTTTTGCAAACATAGGTTGTTGGTGCTCGTTAGAACCGCCTCATTCAGGCGGTTCTAACGAGTACCCACAACCTATGTCTTGGAGCAAGAATAAGAAAAATATGGTATGCCCGCATAAACCCCAGTTTTCTCTATATAGAGTGGGGTTTAGGGGGGGGGGGTCATTTCACGGACCTGTTCACGTGATGAATTGATACAATTAACCCACAGCTCCCATCTGAGAAACCAAAGGGAGTGAAACACAAACGTGAAACAATCAGATCACAATTGAAACCTCAATATCTGTATTTTGTAGCATTTCATTTTAAGCAGCCTTTTTCAGTTTACTTTCCCTCAAAATCAAAAGTTATATAATGCTTTACTGATATCGAATACGGAGAAAAAAGGAATACATCTTGATGATTTGTCCGTCCGTCCGTCCGTCTGTCAGTCTGTCTGTCCTTCTGACTGCCCGACAGTCGCGACCAACATTTAAGGTTAGGGGCTAATTTGGGCACGGGAACTGGGGCTTATTCCGTTTGAAATACATAACTGTTAGGTTAAGGGGCTGTTTCAATAATAGAAATCAAGCATTGAGATAGCTTCTAAACCCAAAATGTTAGAACGTCCGACTAGCCGTCAGGCTGTCCTTCCGTAACACTTTCTTGTCCACTCTATATTTCCTAAACCCTTTGATTTTTTTTCGTGAAACTTTGGTCAAAAGTTTGTAAGATGACGTTCAGAACCTATATCGGAATCATGCAGACCCAAGGTTTGAGGTAAGGAGTTTGTGAAACGAAATTCGTGTCCGCTCTATATATCCTTTACCCATGGAGGGTTTCATTAAGCTTTTGTCAAATGCTTGACTCAGTAGGTTGATGTGCAGAACCAGAAATCTCAACCATGCTGACTCAAGGTCAAGGTCACAATTGAAAGTCACAAGTACGAGCCCTTTTTCGTGTCCGCTCTATATTGTGTTTGGCTCAGTGAGAGCATGCGCAGATTCAACATGCTGGTTCCAGGTTTGGGTCACAACTGAAAGTTACAAGTTTTAATTTGTGAACTTTCTGTTCACTCCGTTTCCACCTGCAATTTTACATAAACCCATTTAAAACTTTTATCTCACTGAGACTGTGAAAACTGTCAACCATGCCGATTCTTGGTCAAGGTCGCAACTGGAGAACAATTGTTTAAAGTTTTAATGTATCGAGCGGGATTTGAAGCCGGCATCCCGTGTTACCCACTCGACAACGCGGTTACTTCTGCAACCAAAATACAAATGAAGGCAATGGTCAGGATTTGATTAAATTAAGCCACACCTACCATAAGAGACAATAAAAGGAAAGAAAAGCACTAACATGAAATAACTAGACCCTAATGAAAACATCAGTAGCAGAAAGCCCTCTGAACAGCTACTTTCCCCAAAAATGGCCCATTGGCTATCCAAAACAACAAAAAATATAAGCGATATACACATCCAAAGACAAACCATAACAAAAATGACTGCGACTGAAGAACCGTATTGGAACGGTCAGTGAAACGAACTTCACTGTGGGGTGGGGGGGTGCTTAAATCGGTTTTACGCGGCCGCAATCCTCGCCCTTACTTCTGTCGCGTCCGTTATGACTCCTAACTCATCAGTGCAACATCTCCGAGAACACAAAAATCAAACAACCACAGAGATGAAACAACAGCAAGAAACCACTGAAATGCTTGAGCAAAAGAAAACCGACAGTCAGTTAGCGATGGGCCCGACCAGAAGCTCCCCGCTCCCACCCCATCCATCCACTCTGACTTATTCTGCGGCAGGGGAAATAGCTGTCCTTCAGACTGTCTTCCTGTCTGAATGTAAACTACATGACATGTATATTTCACATGCCAAATTTATATACTGTATGTAGTTGTATGCTGGGGATATAGTACTTGTCTCCCTATGCATCAATAAAATTAGTATTCTACTTATTCGCACGTATATTGGACCGAATGGAATGTTTCTGAATCCCTTTAATTGTGCATGGAATTTTAAACATGAAATTTAAGTTATTAAGTTCACAGATTCAGAGAAATGCTCTGGTCTTTGGCAAAGTTTTGTCAGGAGCGGAGCAAATCGACAAACAGTAACACAATAGAATCATAATCGTCGCCTCGGAGTCAAAGGAGAAATATACATGTCACCATAAAGGAAGATACATAATGATTTCACTTTTATTTGTCACAGATTCCACATTTTCTTCGTATGGTCCGATATTTTACATGTATAACATTCAGTGTAACCAGGCAGCATTTTAGCACAACGTTGGATACCTGGTTGTATTTTTTGCTAATGGTATATTACTTCAGTAGTAGTAACATCCTTGGTGTCTACAGTATGATTTTGTGTTCTATTATGCCCTTGATTTCAACTTGTTCTGGTTATCATTAACTCATATGAACTAGACTTTGTTAAGCTAAAAGCAGTTCAAGATAAGAAGTTCAAAAATAAGTCATAGCGCAGTATATCGAATCAATCCATGTAATGAGCAGCCCACTAAACTCCACTTCATATACAGAAAACTTGAGTTTATAGAGATAACATGTATTCATCATTTTCCTACTTTGTTCATAGATAGCGGGTGTTCCATATTTGAACTAGACCCATATTTGAACCAGAAAAAACATTGAGCCAGCGCACGACAAAATCTACAATAAGGCATAGGGAACAATCCGCGTAGTTTCACAAAAATATCCGATATCGATTTGCGACTGTCGCCGCAGACTCACCTATAAACATCATCACCAAAATTATATAGAAATTATTAGGAAAGCCGTATTAAATTGATTAAATTACAATTTTAGAAGAATGTGACAAAAAATTATAAGTTATTTTCAAAAAGTTCTTTTATTAACAAGGATTTAGATATAAAATTTGTAAAAATAAATTAACGACTTAGTTCTTCCATTTTACTTTGAAAAGTGGAAGTCGTATTCCTATTCATCTTATATATATTTTGGCAAAATGCTCCTGAACCTACATTCCAATGCTAATTTAAAACTTATTACTTTCTCATTGGTTCTTTTATAAGTCATGACTAGAAAAAAAATTCTCAAAGTTTGTAATGATATATACCATTTAATACTCAATTAAAAACATAGTTCTTCCATTTGGATTTGAAAATAAGGAAGTCGGCTTTTCGGCACCTGCATTTTCTCACGTGAGCGCCAACAGGACAAGATAGTCATGGGTAGAAATTTACTTTATCACAGTCTCATAATGTTGATTTATTTAATTTATTTTGTATATTTATGAATTAATTAATTAATTAAGGCAGTGGCTATTCGTACGGCCCGGTATGAACAGCTTGTACTGGCTAATCGTACGGCCCCGTACGTTAAGCCTGTATTGGCTAATCGTACCGCCCCGTATGATTAGCCAATATAGGCTATATTGGCTAATCGTACGGCTATTCTAGTTCGGTACCTAGGAATATGTTAAAAATATGTTTTGCGAATATTAAATATGCATTGGGCAGTATAAAACAGAATTATATTATTTAAGTACGTATACCAGTTATATATTTTAGTAAATATTGATATCAATGGTATATACATGGCAACAGAAAATGTTTAATTATTTAATATTATTATCAATTGTCAGTTTGTTTAGGGTTATTGTTAACTTAATGAAATTAATTGCTTCATTTATCGTTTTCGATAAGAATTGACGGTATTCTTTAACCAATTATATGCGGGAAACCCCTTAGAGGTATCTTGGCAAACAGTGCAGGCCCAGATCAGACGCCGCAGAACGTGAAGTCTGATCAGGGCCTGCACAATAAAAAATTGCTGACAGAATGTTCCGCCAAAAATAGAATAAAAATGAAAAAAGGGGGCTGACACCCCTAATATGAGAAATGGACTTGTCCAACATATAGCAATGGAAGAGTCCACTAGCATACAATGGCATAAAGACTGTGTTAAAATACTTAAGTACGTATAATTGAAATTATCATTTTTGTTCGCTTAATATAAACAAGGTAAACTACATGCAAGATGTCATTTCTCCTAGAAAGGAGATATCATTGAGTGTGGGTGAAAATTTTTCAAGTTGTAGTGGTGTGGCAATATCAGCGTTCTAGCTGCATTCAGTTTTAGAAGCGCAGTTCACGCACTAATGCGGCTGTTAAAAGCAGATGTCCTAAAAAGACTTTCAATGAGGCTCTTAATTAAGGTGTCGGAAATAACGTTTAGCTGTATCCATGGCGGGAAGACCTTCAAAATTGAATGCACAGGGAAACGTAATCCGGGATATTGTTTTGATGTTTTCTATCATATTTTTAATTCTTCAATTTCCTTAACTTACTTAAATGTTAAACTGCCAATAAACCTAAATTATATTCCCAACTGCAGCCAAAACAGGCATCGATAAAAAAGTTATTAATGTTTTAAGGCAGGCTGTCCATATTTCTAATAAAGGTCATCCCTGACAATTAATAAGCACTTTACAAGACTTTAAAAGTACATGTAGCCGTACGGCTAACCAACCACATTGGAATGGCTACTCGTAGTCTTTCAAGGCCGTACGATCAGCTGATTTTTAATGACAGATTCCATCTGTCTATTCTTGCTGTGCTGCACGTTTAAAGCAATTCAGGCTTTTTCTTCCGGCTTTGACCGCCATAGAAATAAGAGTCCGCATAAAATGTAGTCCGGTTTGGCGCAGTAATCAAAATTGTACAAGCGTATTAGTTATCCTGTAAGCGTAATACAAACTTTTGAAGCAGACGACTTGACGATTCAGCATTTCATATGAATTAGCTGCATCATGCGAAGACTGTATACCCAGATCAATGCGGCGTCTGCTCAGGTTTTACACTGTTTCGTTTAGTGCTGTCAATATTTAATCCTTAAAGACCAGCCTGCTGTTGGGCCAGGTCAGCTGTAGACAAGAATACTAATGGGTTTTCTTTCTGACTTTCGAGGTCAAGTTTAGGTCAGTTACAACTTAGGTGTATATTGACTTTGTGAAGAGAAATTGAAAAGAAAGGCTGTCCCTTTCAACCCTGGATATGGTACAGATACTTAGTGTAGGTCCTGTGATATAATTCTAGGTGCCATATACTTAGCAGAATGGACGAGCCCAACTTCAGTGATGGAAGAGTGCACTCCAGAAACCCAAGGCAGTGAAAAAATCAAAGCACTGACAACACTCATGCCGTTTGTCTCTAAATGCAGGCTTGTCATGAACGGGGACTTGGACTGATTCGTTTAAACTTAAGATGTTAGATACTAATACAAAAAAGTGTAGAACAAGATCAGCACCGTGTTGTGTGGCTTTGGAACCGAGTTTACATTGTTTGCCAGATCCAACATTTAATTCATGTGCAGATTTTACAGATAACACTTACATGTACCCAACACTGACAAACGACGCGGCTACGCTTGGGTTGATTGTTTGGCATTCGACCCGAAGTTGATAATAAGAAAAGCGCTTCAGTGCTAATGTCTACGTGACTATCACTGACTTGTCAGAATAACTTTTTGTCTTGTAGAAAATAGCCGCAGTGAGATCGGGGTATTCCATAAGACAGAAGAGGATTATCCTGGAATCATAGGGCGAGCTTGGCAAGCAATGAAGACCAAGATCAGACGCTGCCGAAAGCGTATTCTTTTCAAAATCTTCACTATTTGTTTGGAATTTCAGATTTAAATGAAACAGTTTAACTCTCAGCCCAGTACTATTGCACCAACCTACATCCCACACTCTCAGTGCTTTGATTCTGAAACCAAACGATTACAACATACTTAGGCACCATGCCCTTAAGCTAAAAAAGTTAAATCAACCAACCGTGACGTCTGATGACCAGTCCGGCCACGTCGATCCTGTGCATCACCCTCACACCAGTACGGATAGAAACCACATGTTCAGGATCAAACTGTTGATGTGTTATGTAAAGTCGTGCCTAGAAAAGAAGAAACTGAAATTTGTTCTCAAAAAAGCATTTAGGGAGAGCCCATTGCAACATTCGTAAGCGTACCCCTGGACAGTTAGAGGCTGGTCGGAAAGCGGATGACGTTGACTCTGATTTTGGGTGCCACATGTGTGTGATCTATCGTCTATTGGAGCGACATCAGACGCTAGTGTACGTCGACGTAGCGGAAGACCGACGTCCGTACGTCAAGATCGATTCGACCGTCAGACGCATATGCGAAACAGATTTCCGCCGACAGCTGCTACACTGTACCTGAAAATAAACAAGGGGTCTCCATTCCCCACTAATAAGCACTGACGCTGATCGTCGCCCTTATGCGATGCACGTTTGAGAGCTAGACGTCCCTGTCGCGACCAAAGTTAACGCATCGACACAGTACGGGACACTTACGCTAGTGCATGAAATACGTAAATTGGCGTCGAAGCGACTGACATATGCGTTTCAGTGACAAATTGTACTTCAGCGTGATTCACGCCGGTCGTCGTTTCCGGGTGTTTCGACGTACAGGTGTAAGGTATGCCCAGGCGATACGTGCGTAATAGAGCATGACATATCGGGTGAAATAAGCGTAATTGTGTGGCGAGCTATTGCGTATAGTTAGCGAACGCAGCTTAGTGTCATTAAGAACATTCAAGATCATAGCTGAGACGTGGATTGAACAGCGAGACGTTACATCAATCAAGTGCTTCGATCTCGCATGGTTCCATTTAGTTGTTTGCGCTCAGAATCCGGGATATCTTATCCAACAGGATTACGAGGGGGCTCAAAGTGCTTTTCTTACTCAAAAACGTCTTCAAGCCAATGGAATTCATGTACTGGACTAGCTAGCCTTTTTCCTCCGATCTCTTTCCCATGGAGTATCTTTGGGAAGATGTGTCCACAACCGACCAGATAAAAACTGTTACTTATGGACAGTAGCATTGTTAAAACTTGAATTTTAATGTTGTAAGTAGTTTCTTTCAAAATTTGAAACATCGAATGGCGTTTCATATTTACCACTGGTCTATAGACATCTGCAAACATATCATATATTGGAATTTGCAGAACTACCTTTCTTAATTTTAAGCTCTTTTTAGAAAGGTTTTCTGTAAGTTTTCACAGTGTTATGATTTTCTCATAGAATCTGTCATTTCAGTGCCTTTGGCGCTTTGATTCTTACCGCCAACATTATCACTTTCTTGGTACCGAACTAGAACAGCCATGCTAATCGTACGGGGCCGTACGATTAGCCAATACAGGCTATTCGTACGGGGCCGTTTGAATAGCCACTGCCTATAGGGAGCTTACCACTAAATATTTTCCATAGGCGACAATAGTAACCTTTTACATGCTCCCAAAAAAACTACACATGCAAAACTTTTCAAAATCCATATGTTGCTCGTCTCCTTTTCAAGTTATGGTCCGCCATGTTTGTTTACATGCAAATTCGCAGTGAATACAAGCCGGCTTTTTAACAGAGAGGTGACAAAATAAAATCAGCCACAAATTCTTTGAGCTTGCAGATATAATTATAAAACACACATCATTTTATTTCCTTATAACTATCCTTTTCTCACATTGAAATGAAACATGGGATATTTATCCAATGGAAGCCTGTCTGGTATTTAGACTGCAACTAAAAGCTCTGTCCCAAAGTGATAAAACCCGGTACCTCCAGTATTTAGTGCAAAGCTACCTATACCAAACCCTTATTGTCTATTTGAACCATCAAAAGCATTGTCAAAAAGAAATTTAGATCATGTCTAATAATTTAAGCATGCATAATAAATGTTCAGTGACAAAGAATCTTTGAAGTTTGCGTAAAAAATATCGCTTTCAGATTCTACAATGAAAGCCGAACAAACAATATTTTGTGAAAAAGCGCAAAGTTTACCTCTTTCTGGAATGGAACCCAGACACCGGCTGGCATCAGTGGTTCTTCTCCTATGTCTTTGGAACACTTCAATCCTAAAATGCACTAAAGTATGCCTTAATAGCATACCAACTGGTATTTATGGCTGATTTCACACCTATACCCCCTATTTTATGTAAAAATGGCATTTTTAGGATATTTTGATGAGAAAACTTTGACAAAAATGATTATAAATGCTTTAATACCAAGAGAAATAGTGGATATAAATCTCTGTTCAGATCCTTTAACATGAATCTAATCTATTAAAACCAATAATAGATTAGAAAAATTATCGCGATATTGCAGCAGAGCCAATTTTGAAGTTTTGCTTCGGCTAGAGACCAAGGCCAAAAACCATGTAACCTTACTGTTATATTCCAGATGGAGTAGATTCTTTCTTTTGTGTACCTGGTTATACACTTACTGTAAGCATTTTACCAAAAACAAACCCAAAACAATTGATTAACATGGCTTTAAAGTAACCCCCCACCCCCCCCCCCCAAAAAAAAAAAAAAATATGCACAGATCAGAAGCAAAAACAGATCAAATACACCCAGTTAGACCTAAATTACCACTAACCTTACACTTTTTTTTACAGTTTCTATGGCAAACCACATGCCAGGAATATCCATTTTATGATAAGAATTGGATGCAACCTACCAATGTGTGAAAATATGATGTAATGACTGAAAACTGGAGTGTGGGGCTGATTTTCCTACTTTTGGTATAGGGAGCTTACCACTAAATATTTTCCATAGGCGACAATAGTAACCTTTTACATGCTCCCACAAAAACTACACATGCAAAACTTTTCAAACCTTACTTATTTATAGAGCCATCCTAGCTCAACAAGTTGATGAGAAAAAATCCATATGTTGCCCGTCTCCTTTTCAAGTTATGGTCCGCCATATATGTTTACATGCAGATTCGCAGTGAATACAAGCCGGCTTTTTAACAGAGAGGTGACAATATAAAATCAGCCACAAATTCTTTGAGCTTGCAGATATAATTATAAAACACACACCACTTTATTTCCTTATAACTATCCTTTTCTCACATTGAAATGAAACATGGGATATTTATCCAATGGAAGCCTGTCTGGTATTTAGACTGCAACTAAAAACTCTGTCCCAAAGTGATAAAACCCGGTACCTCCAGTATTTAGTGCAAAGCTACCTATACCAAACCCTTATTGTCTTTATGATCCATCAAAAGCATTGTCAAAAAGAAATTTAGATCATGTCTAATAATTTAAGCATGCATAATAAATGTTCAGTGACAAAGAATCTTTGAAGTTTGCGAAAAAGTTATCGCTTTCAGATTCTACAATGAAAGCCGAACAAACAATATTTTGTGAAAAAGTGCAAAGTTTACCTCTTTCTGGAATGGAACCCAGACACCGGCTGGCATCAGTGGTTCTTCTCCTATGTCTTTGGAACACTTCAATCCTAAAATGCACTAAAGTATGCCTTAATAGCATACCAACTGGTATTTATGGCTGATTTCACACCTATACCCCCTATTTTATGTAAAAATGGCATTTTGAGGATATTTTGATGATAAAACTTTGACAAAAATGATTACAAATGCCTTAATACCATGAGAAATAGTGGATATATATCTGTTCAGATCCTTTAACATGAATCTAATCAATTAGAACCAATAATAGATGAGAAAAATTATCGCGATATTGCAGCAGAGACAATTTTGAAGTTTTGCTTCGGCTAGAGACCAAGGCCAAAAACCATGTAACCTTACTGTTATATTCCAGATGGAGTAGATTCTTTCTCTTGTGTACCTGGTTATACACTTACTGTAAGACTTTTACCAAAACAAACCCAAAACAATTGATTAACATGGCTTTAAAGTAAACCCCCCCCCCCCCCCCCAAAAAAAAAAAAAAAAAAAAAAAATGCACAGATCAGAAGCAAAAACTGATCAAATACACCCAGTTAGGCCTAAATTACCATCACTAACCTTACACTTTTTTTTTACAGTTTCTATGGCAAACCACATGCCAGGAATATCCATTTTATGATAAGAATTGGATGCAACCTACCAATGTGTGAAAATATGATGTAATGACTGAAAACTGGAGTGTGGGGCTGATTTTCCTACTTTTGGTACAGGGAGCTTACCACTAAATATTTTCCATAGGCGACAATAGTAACCTTTTACATGCTCCCACAAAAACAACACATGCAAAACTTTTCAAACCTTACTTATTTATAGAGCCATCCTAGCTCAACAAGTTGATGAGAAAAAATCCATATGTTGCCCGTCTCCTTTTCAAGTTATGGTCCGCCATGTTTGTTTACATGCAGATTCGCAGTGAATACAAGCCGGCTTTTTAACAGAGAGGTGACAATATAAAACCAGCCACAAATTCTTTGAGCTTGCAGATAAAATTATAAAACACAGATCATTTTATTTCCTTATAACTATCCTTTTCTCACATTGAAATGAAACATGGGATATTTATCCAATGGAAGCCTGTCTGGTATTTAGACTGCAACTAAAAGCTCTGTCCCAAAGTGATAAAACCCGGTACCTCCAGTATTTAGTGCAAAGCTACCTTTAATTTATTCCATCTGTAGAAAGAACACGGGAACTGCATGACAAAACCCTGCAAACCTTGGGAAATGAATGAATGAATGAATGAATATTTTTCCTTAATTCTTGCTAATGCACGGTATTATGTCATAAATATAAAATAAGATCAACTGACCGTCTGTGAGACAGACAGGCACACAAACGAACGGAAAGAAGAAAGGATGGGTGAAAGAAGACACTGAGTTATTCATATCAAAATACATCAATACGTCGAAAAGCTACAATTGGCTACCATTATGTAGAATTTAAATTAAAAGGCATTAAGAAAATATCATAATTAGATGTTTGGCTGCAATTAGTGCAGACAGTTTTTATTGCAATCAATTTGTGTAGGCCTTCGCTGTTTGCCACAGAGAGCCGAAGTTTGTTTGCTTTGCCCGGCGGGCGGACTTATCACATGAAGGACATCACTAACCCATTTAGTACCGGAAACCCCAAAACGGGTACCCTAGCAAATAGTGCAGGCCCAGATCGGACGCCGCAGAACGCGGCGTCTGATCCGGGCCTCCACTGTTTGCCAGGAGTTCAGCCATTTTCCAAATAAATTTTGATGAAAACGCAACCTGACACACCTAAATTTGGAAATGAACTCCTGCTATATATAAGGAGGAAGATTCAATTTGGTACAAAAAGGGTTAATTGACATATTGGCTCATTAACAATTTGTTAACCCAAAGTTGCAGACATGAATTCAGAAACTGCACACCTATACAAATACATTGTAAATTTTACCTCTGTAAACCCCAGTTTTACTATATTAAAGTGGGATTCAATTCAATACAGGCATCTTTGTCAGATGACCTAGAAAGCCAGTCGTCTTTAAAAGACTGAATGATGGTGAGGATCTACCTCGCGAGTGTCATACGAAGCGTTTATGAAGTCCAGATTACATGATTTATTTATTTATTCATTCGACACTTCCTTAAATACCGATACAATGTCGATACCTGCTTTCCAACGCGTACACACCAGTCTATATTTTGAGCAGAAATAAGAAAATATCCAAATTTTTCAAACAAAAAAACAAACAAAAAAAAAAACAAACAAAAAAATCGTGTTTTTTTTTTTTTTTTTAGCTCACCTGTCACGTAGTGACGAGGTGAGCTTTTGGGATCACTTTTTGTCCGTCGTCCGACGTGCGTCCGTGCGTGCGTGCGTGCGTCCGTGCGTGCGTCCGTAAACTTTTTCTTCAAACGATATCTCCTCCTAAACCACTAATCGGATTTTGACCAAACTTCGCAGGAATGATCCTTAGGTGGTCCCCTTTCAAAGTTGTTCAAATGGTTCTGGTCCATTGCACATCTAGGTCACAGGAGCCAAAAATAGATTTTTTTTCACCGAAAACTTAAAAATTCTTCTTCTCTGAAACCACAAGGCCCAGGTCTTTGATATTGGGTATGAAGCTTCATCAAGTGGACCCCTACCAAGATTGTTCAAATTATAGTGCTGGGGCAAAAAATTCCCCCGCCATAGGTTCCTTTGGTTTTACATAGGATTATATAGGGAAAATCTTTAAAATATTCTTCTCTGAAACCGCAAGGCCTAGGTCTTTGATATTTTGTATGAAGCTTCATCCAGTGAACCCCTACCAATATTGTTCAAATATAAGTGCTGGGGCCAAAAATGCCCCCGCCCAGGGCCCTTTGGTTTTACATTGGCTTATATAGGGAAAAACTTTAAAAACATTCTTCTCTGAAACTGCAAGGCCCTGTTCCCCGATATTTAATATGAAGCTTCATCTAGTGGACCTCTACCAAGATTGTTCAAATAATAGTGCTGGGGCCAAAAATGCTCCCGCCCCGGGGCCCTTTGTTTTTACATGGGCTTATATAGGGAAAATCTTCTTCTCTGAAACCGCAAGGCCCAGATCTTTGATATTTGGTATGAAGCTTCATCTAGTGGACCTCTACCAAGATTGTTCAAATTATAGTGCTGAGGCCAAAAATGCCCCGGCCTGGGGCCCTTTGGTTTTACATGGGCTTATATTGGGAAAATCTTTAAAAATCTTCTTTTCTGAAACAGCAAGACCCAGGCCTTTGCTATTTGGTATGAAGCTTCATCTAGTGGACCCCTACCAAGATTGTTCAAATTATAGTGCTGGGGCGAAAAATGCCCCCGCCCCGCGGCCCTTTGGTTTTACATAGGCTTATATAGGGAAAATCTTTAGAAAATTCTCTGAAACCGCCAGGCCCAGGTCTTTGATATTTGGTATGAAGCTTCATCTAATGGACCTCTACCAAGATTGTTCAAATTATAGCCTTTGGGCCAAAAATGTCCCTGCGCTGGGACCCACTAGTTTTACACAGGCATATATAGGAAAAAACCTTTAAAAATCTTCTCGTCCGAAACCAGAAGGCCCAGGTCTTTGATATCTGGTGTGAATCTCTGCTGAGATTGGTCAAGTTATATCCCTGGCGCCAAAAATGCCCACGCGCCAGGGCCCGCTGGTTTTGGTTTAAACAGTATTTATTTTAAACTATTCACATATACAGAACACAATATTACATTGTATAGGATCTGATAAAAAGCTCTGAGCTTATATAAATCATCTCCTATAACAGTGATGACAATAGTACTGTGTGAATGATGAGAACCAGATAAGCTGGATAACACATTATGTTAAACATTTAATAATAATAATAATAATAATAATAATATCTGATACCAAACAATGCATGACCTTGACAACCAGAGTACACACAAACATAGCGATCCATTAAATATGTTTTTTTTTTGTAATATGAATATGTATATACAATATAGTTGCACTGACATTACAATGCTGATAGCACGTGTATTTTGATACTGACCGAGACCGAGGCCGCCACTCTAAGGAGAGGTTTGACTTTTAATCTGAGTGGATGCTGGTGCCTTGAAAGTTTACGGCACATATGACTACTTGAATCGTTTCGTAGCTATGGCATAGTTTTGAACTTGTGTGCATAGTTGTTCGTTTTCAGTATTTGACATATCGTCTCTGCCAAATAATAATTGTTCTGTATTAAAGTTATGTAGGTTTGAAGGTAGGTGTAAATTTCTTTCCCTTGTGTAGTTTGGACATTTAAAAAGAAAATGATATGTGCTTTCAAACCCACCGCAAAGGCAAGAGGGACTTGGTACTATATTTTTTCGACAAAGATGAGAATTTAGGGAACTACACTCCATTCTCAATCTAGCATGGAGTATTTGACCCTGCCTAGAGCCTGCATTAAAATATTTAGGCGGAGTATACCGGTTCCTGTTGAGACGATATTTAAATGAAGATACTGAAGGAGAATTTTTGGTTTTACATAGGCTTATATAGGGGAATCCTTTAAAAATCTTCTTTTCCGAAACCAGAAGGCCCAGGTCTTTGATATTTGGTCTGAAGCCTTATCTAGTGGACCGCTACAAAGTTTAATCAAATTATAGCCCTTGGGCCAAGAGTGCACTAGAGACACTGATACTCAGGTGAGCGATTCAGGGCCCTCTTGTTTTTTTTGCGGTGTAATCTACAAAAGAAATGAAGACTTTTGGGAAAAAAGAAATGGCTGAAAAATCAAACTGAAAAAAGCAGAATAACAATTGAAATGAATACCGCACACCACAAATATCAGCATTTACTAAAAGAAAATGAGAAATCACCTGAGGATACGACAAATTCAGAATTAAAAGAAAAAATAAGACTCTTGGGATTGAATCAAAATTAAGAAAACGCGAAAAGTCAGGACCTTGAAAGAGAACCAATAATTCGGGTATATAAATATGGCGGTGTACAGACATTTGCTCACAAGACAATTGCCCACAAGACAGTTGCTCACAAGACAATTGCTCACAAGACAGTTGCCACCAACCTTAATGGAAAATAGGACAATTGCTCACAACCCATTTTTTTCATGATTTTAGTTTTATTTTTATATCATATATAACTAGAGCTGTCAGAGGATCTGACTATAGCCCCGCTTCAGCGCTGTCAGAGAAGAAAGTTATTTGAGCTGCAGAGAAAACAGTTATGAACAAGAAATAACTGTTGAAAATTTTACATTATCTGGAAAAACTCTAAGAGTTGTGAGCCCTTGTCCCTCATTTCAATGAGCATGATACATTACCAGAATGTCCATGTTTATACTAAATTTCATCTTCCATTTTTCAATGTTCAAAGGGTAATAACTCCTAAAGTAGGCAAATCAGAGTCAGGGTTCCTGCGCTCTGCACATTGTCTCATGGTGCTTTACACTTGTGTGAAGTGTCATGAAAATATCTCAAATGGTTTGTGAGTTATGGAGCCGACACAGTCAAAATTGCCTTTTTAAATGTTCAAAGGGCAATAACTCCTAAAGTAGGCAAACCAGAGTTATGGTCCCTGCACTCTGCACATCATCTCAAGGGGCTTTTCATTTATTTGAAGTTTCATGAAAATATCAGAAACGGTTATGGAGCGGACATAGTTAAAATTGCCATTTTTTAATATTCAAAAGCCTATAACTGAAAAAGTAGACAATCCAGAGTTTGGGTTCCTGCGCTCTGCACACGTAATATGGTGCTTTACATTTGTGTGAAGTTTCATAAAATTATCTCCAACGGTTTTTGAGTTATCGAGCAAAGACGGCTAAAATTGATATTTTTCAATATTCAAAGGGAAATAACTCAAAAATTAGGCAATCCAGAGTTATGGTTCCTGCACTCTGCACACCATCTCATGGTGTTTAATGTTTGTGTGAAGTTTCATGAAAATATGTGAATGGGTTTTAAAGTTATGGAGCGGACACGAAAATTGTTAACAGACACAGACAGACACACAGACAGACACACAGATAATACGAAAACCAGAGTTATGGTTCTTGCGCTCTGCACATTGTCTCATAGTGCTTAACATTTGTGTGAAGTTTCATGAAATTATCTCAAACGGTTTTCGAGTTATGAAGCGGACACTGTTAAAATTGCCATTTTTCAATGTTCAAAGGGCTATAACTCCAAAAATAAGCAATGCAGAGTTATGGTTCCTGCGCTCTGCACATCGTCTCATAGTGCTTAACATTTGTGTGAAGTTTCCTAAAAATATCTCAAACGGTTTTCGAGTTATGAAGCGGACACAA
This sequence comes from Lucinisca nassula, assembly GCA_963580285.1. NCBI lineage: Eukaryota > Metazoa > Mollusca > Bivalvia > Lucinida > Lucinidae > Lucinisca > Lucinisca nassula. Next base: position 85,551 of record CAUZLF010000641.1, read on the forward strand.
TTAAAATTGCCATTTTTCAATGTTCAAAGGGCAATAACTCCAAAAGTAGGCAATCCACAGTTATAATTCCTTCGCTCTGCACATTGTCTTATGGTGTTTAACATTTGTGTGAAGTTTCATGAAAATATGTTAAGCAGATACAAAGTTATGGAGCCAACACAAATTAACGGAATCACGGAATTACGGAATTACGGAATTACGGAAAATGTTCAAAGGGCAATAACTCCAAAAGTAGGCAATCCACAGTTATAATTCCTTCGCTCTGCACATTGTCTTATGGTGTTTAACATTTGTGTGAAGTTTCATGAAAATATGTTAAGCAGATACAAAGTTATGGAGCCAACACAAATTAACGGAATCACGGAATTACGGAATGACAGAAGGACATGGCAAATCCAATATAGCTCCACTTTTTCAAAGCGGGGCTATAATTATGGGAACAATTTTTTTCCTTTGGATTTCAACTCATTGGTGATAATTAGATTTCAACTAGTTAGTGATAATTGAAACATTAGTAGTTTATTAATAACATTAAGTAATTAAATTGAATCATAACGCTAATTTTAGGTGATACATATAAAAAAAGCTCACATTTAATTGATTAAGGAGATCTTGGAGAAATAGATTGGGCTGCACGATGTTTCCACGCAGAGCTGATACCGACCGCACATTAGTACGGGTAATCCGCTTAGAAGGTCTAAGCCTGCCCAGGAAAATTACTGCGAGTCGGCCCGTCCATGCTTATAAACCCTATTGGTTTCATTGGGCGGCAGGGATTGCGAAGTCATTTCATCTCAATGTCGGGTAAAAGTCCCACAAAATTGGAAGGAATGTCTCCAAAATGACCTAAATAGTGTTGGCGGGGACGTTTAACCTCAAATCAAACAAACAAAGATCAAAAGAATGTTTATAAAACGTTGGAAACAATAAATAAATAAATAAATAAATAAATAAATAAATAAATAAATAAATAAATAAATAAATAATGGTTAATTTTGATTAATGATGAGTATATTTGTCAAGCTGCTTAACGGCCCCCGCCCATCGGGGCTTGAAGAAATAGATGGGCTGCATGATGCTTCTACGCAGAGCTGAAACCTACCGCACAAGAGTACTGGTAAAACGCTTAGATGATCTAAGCCTCCTCAGACAAAGCGGTGCGAGCCTGACCGTCCATGCTTATAAACATTATTGGTTTAATTGGGTGACCGGGCTTGAGATGTCATTTCATCTCAATGTCGGGTAAAAAGCCAACAGAATTAGAAGCAACGCCTCCAAAACGACCTATATAGTGTTGATGGGGACATTAAACCTCATCAATAAATCAAAATCAAGCTGCTTAATACATGTATATAATATCGATAATTTAAGCTGACTACTGCTCATTATAGTGATTAGTTGGCTATCATTTCATCAAACTACTGATGTTTAAGTTAGCACTTATTGGTTGAAATCTAACTGATTAACTGTTACATAATACTTTCAGGAAGAAATGGTTCCCATAAACTATAGAAAATATAAATATAAGACTTTCAATTTAAAAAAATAAATAAATAAATAATGAAACAAATTGTATTGTGAGCAATTGTGCTATTTTCCATTAAGGTTGTGGGCAATTGTCTTGTGAGCAATTGTCTTGTGAGCAACTGTCTTGTGGGCAATTGTCTTGTGAGCAAATGTCATGGAATCCAATGTGGCAATAAACAATATGGTCAGGCGTCGTAAAATTTGATACCAAATATCTTAACCCATCTATGACGAAGGAATCCATCCAGGTATAAAGAATATAGTGGTCCATTTCCAATGTTTGGAATGTCAAGTTTCTTTTCTTTGTCAAAAGTTTCACACAAATATGTAGAATAAGCAACCAGTGTATACCTAGATCAGACGCCAATTTCTATGGTGCATTACATGGTTTACATTGTTTGCGAATGCCTCCTAAAAGGGACGCTTGACCTATATGGGTAAGACCTTGTTAGTTAAATAGCTTGCAGCAAATAAGACAGTACATGTAAATGAAGCATGCCTTGCCCAGAAACTCAAACAAATAAAGATGCCCTTTAACGACAGAACACATGCACTCCTGAAGCAAACCGGAAGACCAAATATAAGCCCCACCGAGACCGGAATGGTCACGGCACCGTTTACCCAAATCTCGCAGGACGGAGCTCGGCGAATGGCTACAGGGCAAGGGGATGCCCATGGGCTCGGAGACACCTGAGACGTGAGACGACAAACACGGACGGACGGGGCTGGATCCGAGCGATGGTTTCCGAGATCATCGGCAACGGGGAATAGAGGTACCACCGAACGGCTACGGTGTAGTGCCAGCATGGAATCGTTCCCCGAGACTCCACCCGCTGACGACCCGCGACACGGGGAAACTGGAAAACAACAACAGCAACAACAGTACATGAGTCCTTCATAAAAGATAACTCATAGGAATTACATACCTATGTTAGATTTAATACCATATTTCATGATTTTTCATTTTGTCTCATTAGGAACTCATAGGGATAGCATACCCATGTTAGACTTAATACCATTTTTCATTTTTGTGACGGTTTCCTAATTCTTTTCAAAACGTATATTACCCGCACAATATGTCTTAGCAGATATAAGAACGTAAACACGCCTTTCAAATATATTGAAAAAAAAAAAAAAACAACAAAAAAAAACACCCAAAACGATTTATTTTAGATAAAAATCCTGACATTTTTCATATTTGTGCTCAAAATATACATTGTGGATACGTGTTAGAACTGCCTCGGCAAGGCAGTTCTAACGAGTACCCACAATCTGATTTGAAGCATTAATAAGAAAAAATAATTAATACCCGGTAAACCCCAGTTTTACTATAATATAAATTTGGAGTTCAATGGGGGCAAAATTATATAGGCGTGTTTGCGTGATGTGTGCCCATTTTAAACCTTATCCTGCAGAACACGTTAGCCCCAACATTTATACACAGTGTACTGTAGGTCCCGATTAATCTGATCAGGATCTACACTGTTTGTCATCCAGTATTGGAATTGATTAAATATATCAAGGAATTTGATTAGTGGATAGTCAGAAATGGCTTTGTCCAAATTAATTTATTCTGCAGGATAAAAGTAAGGATCTACTGTTCTCTGTACCTTAGACTGTTCCAAAATTTATATACACTTAATTGATATTAAAAATAACAATGTATAGTTAGCGCAGGTCATATTGCTTTAGTTGTCGGACAATAAAGCAAGCCTTATAATATAATGGTCACTTGTTAAAATGTATAATGATTAAATGTGTATTTTTATTATTAATGGGCATAATTAAGAAAACAGTAACACTAGATTCCTATTGGTGATTATAGGATTATATCCTACGCTGGACAAATCCGATAACTGCGAAAGTGACTCTAAGGGAAATAACTGCCTTTTTACCGGCGGCTCAGCGCGGCTTAATGCAAGATTAGTCTCCTATATTTATCTGACGAAGATGGTTCCAGATGCCTGTGCGACCAGCCAAAGATCAGCCTGCGCATCCGTGCAGTCTGATCAGTCTTCGCTGTTCGCCTGAGCCTTCTATAGCCTCTGGACTATTCATACGGCAACAAGATAATACTCCAACCAGGCTAACCTGTCGAGCCGGCTGAACTGAGTCTTCGACCATAGCAAAGATCTTATTGTAGGTCTTGTTGGGTTCCGGCTCAATTTTTAAATTGTTTAATCTTTAAAGATTCTAGTTCTAGAGATAGGAGATACGCTATATGTGAAGATGTGAGTGTTATCGCAATGAGCAGCTCAAAATTCCGTTTGAAATAAGCAGTAGGTTAAGATATCCTTATACTGCATATATTAACTGTTCGAAATTGCTGATAGTAAGCTTCGCCACCTTGCTCGGTCCTGTGCGTCAAAGTTCTTGAAGGAGACATTGAGGGTGTCCATACAGCGCTTCTTCTGTCCAAATGGGGCCGTTTTCTATCTTGTATGTTTCCCTAGAGGATTTTCTTTGGGATGGCACCTTCCTATCGGGGCTTGGAGAAATAGATTAGGCTCATGATGCTCCGACGCAGATCGAAAACTTACCACACATGTGTACTGGTAAACCGCTTAGAAGGTCTAGCCTGCCTAGGCAAAGTGGCGCCAGTCGGACGGTCTATGCATATAAACCCTATTGGTTACATGGGCGACAGGGATTGACACATTTCATCACCATGACGAGTAAAAGGCCCACAAAATTGTAAGCAATGTCTCCAAAATGACTTAAATATTTTTGTCGGGGACATTAAACCTCAATTCAAACAGACAAACACTTTTCTTCGGGAGACGTTGATGTGACATTTAAATAGCATTACCTGTCCATCTTAAGTGTGCCCGTTTCTCACAAGTATGTACACTATGACTGACAAGATTAATAGGATAATCGATTAATATCAATCGGATAATCGATCAATCGATCGATAAATTCCACAAAAATGATTATCATTACTGCTTTGCTTGTAATCGATTATTTGATAAGTGCAATTTACTACCCAAAGCTGGATGAGTGGCAAACAGTGCGGACCCTGATGAGACGCCGCGTTTTGCGGCGTCTCATCTGGGTCTTCACTGTTTGTTCAGGCCTGTCTGTTTAAATGCATATGGTAAACTACAACATATGGTTGGTGTCATGCCAGATGACCAAATCTTTATTGATTACTAGTCGATTATCGATCAAAATGATAGAACTGATAATCGATTATCTTTTCCGCTCCGATTAGCCAGCCCTAATGTACACTCTGCATCTCTGCCCTTTTCGGGACTTTTGTGTCTTGCTCCTATTTGCCAGTTAATGTTTAGGAGGCAGCTTGAATGAAAGACACGTGGTCATTTGGAATGCGTTTGGTAAACCGTCAACATTTCATATGCATATGCTAGTGTTGGCAGCATTCCATCTCATTACATTTTAAGCTTCATGTCAAGTTTGATTCCACTTCGACCCCAAACACGTTCTAAATAAAAGTGAAGGCAACGGTCAGGAATCGATACAATTAGCCCACACCTCCCATCAGAGACACCAAAGGGAAAGAAACACGAACATAAAATAACTAGACCCCAATGGAAACATCAATATAAAACGGTCAATTGGCTACCCAAACCAAAAATATATAAGAGATAAACACATTCAAAGACAAACTATAATAAAAACCGCGACACAAGAACCGCCTTGGAACAGTCACTGAAAGGAATTTCACTGTTTTTTTTTTTTATTGAATTTACGCGGCTGCAATCCTCGCCCTTACTTCCGTCGCGATCTCAACAAATAATTTGATCAGTCTGCGTGAAAATTGACTATGGCCATGTAAAATCGATCTAAGCGAACCCCCCCCCCCCCCTCCCCCCAGTGGAATTCTTTCCGCTGACCGTTCCAAGGCGATTCTTCTGTGGCGGTTTATTTATGTTGTTGTTTGTTACTTACTATGTTTATCACTTGTTTCTTTTTATTTTGGATGGCCATTTGGCCATTTTGTGGGAAAGTAACTGTCCTTATGGCCTTCCTTTGTTTAGGTTTCCATTATGGTCTGGTCGCTTCACGTTTGTGTTACCCGTTGGTGTCCTTGATGGGTGGAGTAAGTTAATTGTATCGATTCCTGATCTTTGTTTCACTTCCACGTTTCATCTTCAATTAGCAGAACCCTTTAAAAACGTGTTTCAAATGTAGGTGACCTTGTTTACCACTCTAAACCGTTGACCTTTCTATGTGATGGCAGTCTATATGCAAGGATTTTCAAATGCTAGCGCATCACGTGACCAAGTCCGTGAAATGAACACCCCTCTACACCCCACTTTATATCGAGAAAACTTGGGTTGACGGGGGTATACATTATTTTTCTTATTTCTGCTCCAAGACATAGGTTGTGAGCACCCACAACCTATGTCTGCAGTATAAATTAGAAAAATATTACGGATTTCATCAGAAAAGTAGCCATTTTGGAGCTGTGAAATATGCACTTTGTCGCACGGGTGTGTTATCGTAATGCGATATACCTCCTAGGACTTTTTATACTTATCTGTAACATTGATCTACGGAACCCGGGAAGGGACATGATTTTTTATTTTTATTATGTTGTGCGAACAAGATAATATCTTGAGCGGACAAGATGTTATCTTATTCGGACAACATGTTATCTTGTGCGGACAAGATATTATCTTGTGCGGACAATATATGATCTTGTTCGCACAACATAATATCTTGTGCGCACAAGATATTATCTTGTTTGCGCAACATATTATCTTGTTTGCACAACATAGATCTTGGGAAGTTGTGCGGACAAGATATTATCTTGTGTGGACAAGATATTATCTTGTGCGGACAAGATAATATCTTGTGCGGACAAGATAATATCTTGTGCGCACAAGACCTATGTTGTGCAGACAAGATATTATCTTGTGCGCACAACTTATAAAATAAAAAAAAAATCATGTCCCTTCCCGGGTTCCGTATGGATCAGATAAACTGAAACCACAACTTTTTCCATCTTCAGTTCTGTTAGAATACTTTTTGCCACGCAATCAGCTAAAGGGAACTCATCCAGCGATCAACTGGCTGTGTCTTGTCACAAGAAACAAGAATATATATATATATATATATATATATATATATATATATATAAATATATATATATATATATATATATTATAATATATATATATATTATATATATATATATATATATATATATATATATATATATGCCTTTAATGATCTATACGGGGTTGGGGAATGGCCCGACAACCGTGTATCACTAAATTGGTCTAATGTAAGGAAAATAATTCATATCGTTTTGGGACGGAAATCTGAACGATGTCTGAGATGCTAGACCTTTGTATGAAGTGTGTGTGTGTGTGTGGGGGGGGGGGGGGGGGTGGCAAGACCAAGGCGCATCCAGGTAGACGCTTTGAAACCCTAGACTAAATACCTCTTAGCCTTAAAACTATATTTGTAATTAATTGATGGGAATCTGAACAGTGTCTGAGATATACGTACGTCCTTTCTTAGATTTAATAGGGCTATTTAACGCCTCTAAATATGGTATGGAAGGAATGTTTCTTGTGACAAGGACTTTCCAACCATACAGAAATGTTGACCTGTGACCTTGACCTTTGACCTACTTTGTTATAACTTTTGAACCATTTAAAATAGAGGCCTTCGTATTTGGCATGTAAGGTCCTGGTGAAAAGGGCTTCCCACTCATCACAAAGGCTTCCCACTTATGCAAAAATTTAACTGTGACCTTGACCTTGACATGGAACCTACTTTATCATAACTTTTGAACCATTTGAGATAGAGCCTTCATATTTGGCATGTATATTCCTTGTGACAAGGGCTTCGAACACATACACAAAATTTGGCATGTGACCTTGACCTGTGATCTACTTAGACATATCTTTTGAATCGTATTTGGCATTTAATAATCCCTGAGACAAGGGCTTTCCATCCATACAAAAAGTTTGATCTGTGACCCTGACCTTTTACCTACTTTACCATGACTTTTGAACCATTTGACATAAAGCCTTCATGTTTGACATGTAAGTTCCCTGTAACACGGGCTTCCGACTCGAGCAAAAAAAGATCCGTCATCTTGATCTTGACCTGTGGCCCACTTTATCATAACTTATAAACGTTTGAGATAGAGCCTTTATATTTTGCTTGTATGTTCCTTGTGACAAGGGCTTCCTACCCATACAAAAGTGTTGACCTGTGACCTTGACCTGTGACCTAATTTATCATAACTTTTGAAACATTTTTGCTTGTATGATCCTTGTGATGAGGGCCTCCCACCCATACAAAAAATGATCTGTGACCTTTACCTTTGACCTACTTGGCCATTGAACCATTTGCGATAGAGCCTTATATTTTGCATGTAAGTTTCTTGTGACAAGGGCTTTCCACCCATACAAAAGAATTGACCTGTGGCCGAGTGTCTGACCTTTTTGTCATAACGTTGCACTATTTTAGATAGAGCATTCCTATTTGGTATGTTGGTTCCTTGTCAAATGCTCTTCTCACACATGCAAAACATTGAACTGTGACCTTAACCTTGAACTGGGACCTGCTTAATCATAAACTTTTGACCCATCTGAGATAGAGCCTTCATTTTTGGCATTTATATTCCTTGTGACAAGGGCTTTCAACACATTCAAAACTTTTGACCTGTGGCCTTGACCTTTGGCCTATTTAATCAAAACTTTTGAACCATTTGAGATAGAGCCTTTATATTTGCCATGTGGGTTTCTTGTGACAAGAGCTTAAGTCTCTCATGCAAACATAGCGACCTGTGACCTACTTTGTCATAATTTTTTTTATCATTTGACATAGAGCTTTCATATTTGACATGTACGTTCCTTGTGACGAGGGCTTCACACCCATACAAAACTACAAATGCAAATACAAAAACGTTTGAGTTGTGGCCTACTTTGTCGTAACGTTGTAACCATTTGAGATAGAGCCTTCACATTTGGTTTCAGGGTTACTTGTGGCAAGGGCATCCCACTCATTCAGAGTTATTTTTTGACCCGTGAGCTTGAACTTGACCTGTGACCTACTTTATCATAACTCGAACCATTTGAGAAAGAGCCTTCGGTTTTTTAATATATGTTCTTTTTGGCGACGGCTTCGTTCCCAAACAAAACTTTTGACCTGTGACCTTGACCTACTTTGTCATAACTTTTGAATCATTTGAGATAGAGCCTTCATATTTGGCATGTCGTTTCCATGTGACAAGGTCATCCTACTCATAAATAATCGACATTTTAACTGGATCTACTTTATCATATTATTGACTCACCCTCGTATTACCTACTATTTTATGGGACGCCGTTTTACTATTTAATCCGTATTTATAGATATCCATAAATCGAATTATGGATATCCACAATTCGATTTATGGATATCCATAAATACGCCGAATAATGGATATCCATAATTCGAATTATGGATATCCATAAATAGAATTATGGATATCCATTATTCGATTGATGGATATCACTAATTCAGATCGATTTATGGATATTCATAATTCGATTAATGGATATCCATAATTCAATTTATGGATATCCATAATTCGATTTATGGATATCCATTATTCCTCTGATTTATGGATATCCATAATTCGAATTATGGATATCCATAATTCGATTTATGGATGTCCATAATTCAGATCGATTTATGGATATCCATAATTCGAATTATGATATCCATAAATCACCGCCAAAGCTTTTGGTTTACTGATTTCTCCCTAAGACACGTGATTGTTTAAAGTAAAAATCTTCAAGGTCTTCACCATCGCTGGAATATGATGGCCAGTCAAAGGGACCGCCTTTTCAGCCCGTAAGGCTTCCAAAGCAACGGATGCCATACGCTGAACGCCCGCCACGTGTGCAGTTTAAATATCGGAGCCAGCCGTAAGATCTGGAAATTCCGGCCAACGCATCCTGTCCCTCTGGAATCACCTATATAAGGACTGCGCACCTAAGGACACTGAAAGTCGGACGTAAGATTATAATGATCCAAAACAGGCAGTCCGTGCATGCTTTCTATAGAAAAATGCACATGGTCTTTATACAGTAAAATTCCTATATTAAGACCACTTTTGAACAGTTCCAAAGGGGGTCCCTGACCAGAGGACATTGTGTGCAGAATTCACAAAGAAAGGATAACCGCACCCTTCTAAATAAGCTTTTTAAAAGCAGAATTAGTCTTAATTTTAGGTTGTCTTAATAGCAGAATTCCACTGTATATAGTATTAACATATATCCATATAATACTCTACTTGAGATGTATGGGAGTACCGGGGAGATTCAGATATACATCATGGCCCCGCCCATTGGTGATTGGAGAAATTGATGAGCTGAGAGTACTGGTTAAACCGTTTAGAAGGCCTTAGCCTGTCCCAAACAAAGTCGTGCGAGTCAATGGGCGACCAGGGATTGAGATGTTTTGTTGTTTGTATTTGAGTTTAACGGCCCAGCCAACACTAATTTAGGTCATTTTTGGGCCGGTCAGTTTACCTATCCACACTTTTTCTGGGCAGGCTTATACGTAAGCAGTTAACCAGTACAGTGCACATATCTTTCGCCAGAAACTGACAACTACCTTCTTGAATCAGCGAAAGGGAGAGAATGACCGTAGAAAATATTTCGTGATCAATCTCCACGAAAGAATGTTGCCGACCCTGACAAGTATCGAACCCGCGTCCTGCTGATCACCAGTTCAGACGCACATCCGACTGAGCTACCGAGGCCGCGGTGATTGAGATGTAATTTCATCTCAATGAAGGCTTAATGTCCAACATAATTGGATGCAACGTCTCCAAAATGACCTAAATAGTATTGAAGGGGACGTTAAATCTCAAATCAAACAATACATATCTCTCATACACCAAAAGCCACCGCAAAGCCTACCCTACATTACCTCCACCTCCACCCCGGCTTTTATTACACACCCAAATCGTAAACCTGACGCGAATAGTCGAGTTTTGTTGTTTTTTTTTGCAAAGGGAGCAGTCATTATATATTAGGCTTATTTGCAGAGTTGAATTATGAATATCCATAATTCGATTTATGGATATCCATAAATCAGCCGAATAATGGATATCCATAATTCGAATTAAGGATATCCATAATTCGATTTATGGATATCCGTATTTCGATCTAAATTAATGATATCCATAAATTGGTTTATGGATATCCATAATTTGATTTATGGATATCCATAAATCAGCCGAATAATGGATATCCATAATTCGAATTAAGGATATCCATAATTCGATTTATGGATATCCATATTTCGATCTAAATTAATGATATCCATAAATTGATTATGGATATCCATAATTCGATTTATGGATATCAATAAATCGAATAATGGATATCCATAATTCGATTTATGGATATCATTAATTCAGTTCGATTTATGGATATCCCAGGCCTCCTAGCAAAACCTATAAAACCTATAATAACCTATAATTTTGTGCCAAACTTATAAAATCTTTCTTTTGTTCATAAAACCTATAAAAAGCCTGTATTTTCATGAAAAAAAAACCTATATTTTTCACTTTTTGAACCTTCTTGGGACTCAACCCTCACTTTTCTTCAAAATGCACTACTATTTTTTACTTTTTATTCCTATAAAAAGTGATGAAAACTGTCAATAAATTGTTTTTTTTTTTCCGCGCTCGCTTCGATTGCTCGGACTTTGTAAAATTCAGATCAACTTTATCTGAGTAATTGAGGCACAAAAATTCATCAAATATTTTTTCTTCAGTTGTAAATCTTTATGTAGGTTTGGAAGACTCTTTTTTAACCTGTATTTTTATTGAAAAACCTGTAAATTACCTATATTTTGAGTAAGAAGAACCTATATAAAAACCTATATTTTCAAAGTGGGCCACTAGTAGGCCTGATATCCATTATTCGAATTATGTGGATATCCATAATTCGAATTATGGATATCCATAAATAATTATGGATATCCATAAATAATAATGGATATCCATAATTCGAATTACGGATATCCATAATTCGAATTATGGATATCCATAAATAATTATGGATATCCATAAATACGGATTAAATAGTAAAACGGCGCCCCATACTATTTCATTTGTATAGTATGGGTAAGGTGAGCCAACCAGAGTCATCACGGTCCTCTTGTTGGATTAACATCCTTATTTTGTAGCTAAGATTGTATCATGTAATATTTATGATAAACGCGTTGATTTTAAATTTGAGATTATAAAGTTGCCTTTCTTGGATGCTGATGTTCCTCGTGCGACAGCCTATGGCGTTTATATTTCGCAATTTATTCGATTTGCCAGAATGTCTTGTCATGTAACTAAATTCAACACTCGTTATAAACTGTTAACTGCTAAAGTTCTTAATCAGGGTTATCAGTGTCATAAACTACGAAAAGCCTTTTCAAAATTTTATAGACGTCATTCCGATATAATTTCAAAATTCAATGGTGGACTTGAATCTCTTCTCCAACAAGGTCTATCGGAACCCGAATTTTATGGTGACTTAGCATATAAATTCAGAAAAAAATATATACCTGCAATGACTTCAGCACCAAATTTCGTAAAATCATTGTTCGATATAAAAAGTTTGGATCCAACATAAATGCTATACGACAGAGTGCATGCATGGTAGTTAACCCAATCACAGTTGACATATTTTTGCTCCCTCTTAAGCTGCACGCAGGTGGGTCAGTTATCAGATTCTATGGCGGTTCCGGATTATAAGGCTTACTGAGAATTAGAGAGAATTTAATTTATGTAATATTGGTTGGTGCATGTTGCTCTGTGTCTGGTCGTGCCCATCGGAGTCTAATTGTTGGTTTTCCTTTGCTCAAGAATTTCAGTGTTTTTGCTGTCAAGTCCTCACCATTGTTACAACACTGTGGTTTTTGGACTGTTGTGTTCTCGGAGATGTTGCACTGAGGAATTAGGAGGCCCCTACCCCTCCATCTCACACAACCCCCCCCCCCCCGACACACACACACACACACACACACACACACACACACACACACACACACACACACACACACACACACACACAGAGTGTAAAAAGCAAGGCCATTTGATAATGCCGCAGTATGCACATACATGTATATACATGCATATACACATATTGGCCTGCATGATACTTCCAGAATGAGCTACATTGTAACCCGCTGCACATTAGTACTGGTTTTGTTTGTTTGATTTGGGGTTTAACGTCTCCGTCAACACTGTAAATGTCACTTTGGAGACGTTGCTTCCAATTTTGTGGGACTTTTAGCGGACATTGAGATGAAATGACATCTCAAGCCCTGCCGACCAATTAAACCAATAGGGTTTATAAGCATGAACGGGTCGACTCGCACCGCTTTGCCTGATTAGGCTTAGATCCTTTCTAAGTGGTTTACCAGTACTCGTGTCCGGGTCGGTTTCAGCTCTGCGTGGAAGCATCATGCAGCCCATCTATTTCTTCAAGCCGCGATGGGCGGGGTCCGCCATGAGTACTGGTAAACCATTTAGGAGGTCTATGCCTGCCCGGGCAAAGTGGTGCGAGTTGGACCGTCCATGCATATAAACTCTGTTGGGTCCATTTGATGGCAGGGCTTTAGATGTCACATCAGCTAAGTGTCCGGTTAGAGTCCCAAACAATTTGAGGCAACGTCTCCAAAATGACCTAAACAGTGTCGAAGGGGGCGTTAATCCTCGAATCAAACAAACAAATGAAAGTTCCAGATTTTAATTTGGCGGACTCAAAGGATCAAACGGCGCTCACATGAGAGCATTTGTACATGTAAGTATTCGGGGTTCGCTCGTGACTCTTTACTATCGGTAGAAGATTTGTTTTGTTTGTCTGTTTTGGAGTTTAACGGCCCAGTCAACACTATTTTAGGACATTTTTGAGCCGGACAATTTACCTATCCACACTTTATACGTGAATGCTAATCCGTCTTATCTTATCTCTCTATTTATAGCAATGGTGTCCAGAAATCTTTCAACAACAGCTCTATTTCTCCTGTTTGATGTGATATTCCTACCGGGGAGTCATGGAATTTTCATCATAAGATGTTCTGTTGGGAGGATTGAGTGCTTGGGTTGGTACCCAAGTGGCGGGAGTGTTGCTGGCTTGAAGTGGCGATCATGCAATGATCACTGCGTCTCCAGTGGATTTCAAACTGGGCAATGCAAACAAACGCTTGAGTGTTCCGATCCACGGCACATGTATGCTTGCGTCTGTTCTGGCACGCTTTCTGGAGGGCGAACCTAGTGGTGTGGTTTAAAGGAGAAAAATAAAGACACAGAGGAACAACGATGTTAATAAATGAAAAACCTTCTATATTTCTTGTTGGAAACATATTGTTGATACATGTCATAATCGCCAAATCAAAAAAGAAGTGAAGGCAATGATCACGAATTGATACAATTAACCCACAGCTCCCATCTCAGACACCAAATGGAAAGAAACACAAACGTGAAACAACCAGACCCTACCATAACAAAATAAACCGCGACAGAAGAACCGCCTTCGAACGGTCCGTGAAACAAATTCCACTTGGTGGGGGGGGGGGGGGGGTGGGGTGGTAGGGGTGGGGGGGGGTGCTTAAATAATTGATTATACGTGGCCACAATCCTCGTCGTTACTTCCGGCGCGATTTAGACAAACAATTTGTTCAGTCCTAATCAAGGCCTAATCGCTGCTGCCTTGCATGAATTTGGTAATCGATGGTGTAAACGAGAGTATGTTGAGCATAAAGCTCTTAAGGATGGAAACTTAGCATTCTAAAATCAGTGAACAAACGCATTTCTTTTTATTCTCAAAATACGAACGTATTACCTCCTAAACCTAAGACGTCTTTACGCCACCTTAAACTAGGTATTCAAGAATTTTATAAGAAGTTTGTTTTGGCTCCAGCAGATAAGGTCGCTAACAATGTGGTCGTTGTTTGACGGCTTCACTATGTTAACACTCTTCAGCAAGAACTTTGTGGTACTAAGGCCTATGAACTGCAGCCTTTAGCTGTAGAGAGGGCTTTAGCTGATGACCACACTTGTCTTACAGCCACCAAGTTTGCTGTCTGTGTTACAGAAGGCCAAGACAAGCTTCCTACGTTATATTAGTTACCTAAACTTCATACAAGACCATACAAAGCACGTTTTATTGCAAATGCAAGCTCTTGTACCACGCTGAACTCTCTAAATTATTAACTTAATGTTTTACTACCATCAACAAACATGTGATAAAATATTGCGACAGTCTTCGAAAGATCAGGCAGAAATCTCTTTTGGTCTATGAAAAATTCTAATGAAGTTTTAAATGAATTGAAATCCAGACGTTATCGTGCTTCAAGTGTGTCTACTTATGATTTGTTCACCCTTTACACTACACTACTCATAATCTAATAAAAGATAAGCTTAATGATTAATTTGAATGGACATTTCATGCGGAAGATTCCCTCGATCTTGCATGTAAACTTCTTAATCAGGGTTATCGGTACTATAAACTACGCAACACCTTTGAAAAAGTTTATAGACGTCATTCTGATTTAATTTAAAAATTCAATACTGGACTTAAATCTCTTCTGCAACAAGGTCTATCGGAACCAGAGTTTTATGGTGACTTAGTATATAAATTCAGAAAACTATATAACCGCAATGACTTCAGCACCAAATTTCGTAAAATAATTCTTCGATATAAAAAGATTGGGTGTAACATAAATGTTATACGACAGACTGCATGCATGGTAGTTAACCCAATCACGATTGACAACTTTGCCTTCCTCTTTAATTGCACGCCGGTGGGTCAGGCCTCAGATTCTATGACGGTTCCAGCGTAAAGACTTACTGAGAATTAGACAGATCTAATTTTATGTAATGTTGATTGGTGCCTGATGCTCTGTCTCTGGTTGGGCCCATCGGAGTCTAATTATTGGTTTTCTTTTGCTCCAGTATATCAGTGTTTTCTTGCTGTCGTGTCTTCGTCGTTGTTTCATCTCTGCGGTTGTTTATTTTTTTTGTGTTCACGCAGATGTTGCATTGATGAGTTAGGAGGCCATCATGCGGACTAAACAAATAATGTGCTAAATCGGGACGGAAGTAAGGGGCGAGGATTGTGGTCACGTAATGTCGATTTAAGCCCCACGGTGGAATTCCGTTTCAGTGACCGTTCAAAGGCGATTCTTCTGTCGCGGTTTATTTTTGTTATGGCCTGTCTTTGAGTGTTTGTATCGCTTATGTTATTTTGTTTTGGATAGCCATTTTGTGGGAAAGGAACTGTCCTTTTGGCTTTCCGCTATTGATGTTTCCATTAGGGTCTGTTGTTTCATGTTATGTTTCTTTCCCTTTGGTTTTTTCTGGTTGGAGCTGTGAGTTAATTGTATCGATTCCTGATCATTGCCTTCACTTCTATCTACTAACACATCAGCGTAACATCTCCGCGACAACAGCAGAGACGAAACAACGGTGAACACTCGATAGCAAGAAATCACGGAAATGCTGGAGCAAACGAAAACGAACAGTTAGACACCAATGAGCCCGACCAGAGACAGAACATCAGGCACCAACCAATATTACATAGAATTAAATTCAGTTTCACAGTAAGCCTTTATTCTGAAACCGTCAAAGAATCTGAGGCCTGGCCCACCGGCGTGCAATTAAAGAGGGAAGCAAAGTTGCCATACGTGACTGGGTAAACTACCATACATGCAGTCTGTCGTATAACATGTATGTTGCATCCGATCTTTTTATATCGAAGACTGATTTTACGAAATTTACGTAATTGGGTGCTGAATTCATTGCGATTATATATTTTTCTGAATGTATATACAAAGTCACCATTAAATTTGGGTTCTGACAGACATTGTTGTAGAAGAGATTTAAAGGCATTTATTCTTGTAACAGTAGCACACATCGTGTGTTCAAAATTGTTTTATTGTCTCCTCTGGCATGCTGTCTATAGCAGATCAAAGGCGGCCGTTAATAGGGTGATTAGTAGCTATTGATGTATTCCCTGACTGAGGCAATCAATGGGCAAATCAATAATGTACACCAGACAACAGTTAGTAAATTATTGATTTCCCCCAAAGAGGCCCCTTACCTGACAGAGGACTTCTCTTCAGTCAGCTCTGAGGACTACATAATATTATGTAATGAAATGACAGTCCCCAATAATCCAGAATAAATGCATTTAAGTCCAACATTGAATTTTGAAATCAAAACGGAATGACGTCTAATACATTTTGAAAGGCTTTGCGAAGTTATGATACGATAACCCTGATGAAGAAGTAGCCGTTAACAATTTATTACAGGTGTTGAAGTCAGTTACATGACTAGACACTCTGGCAAATCGAATTAATTAAGAAATAAAAACTCAAACAAGTACTCACAAATAAACTTTTTTTATGGCCTCAGATTCTATGACGGGTCCAGCGTAAAGGTGCCTGATGCTCCATGTCTGGTCGGGCCCATCGGAGTCTAATTGTTGGTTTTCTTGTGCTCCAGCATTTCAGTGGTTTCTTGCTGTCGAGTCCTCACCGTTGTAACATATCTGCGGATGTTTAATGTTTGTGGTCTCGAAGATGTTGCACTAATGATTCAGGAGGCCTTCTTGCGGACTGTACAAATTCACGGGTGGACAACAGGGAAATCGCGCCAACGTAATTTTGCTCCCACGACACATCTGGTAACTCTCGCGATAGTTCCTAGGACCTGGAAATGGTAAACAAAGGTAGGTACCCTTGCGTGTTTTGATTTATTGAAGAGGAATGAGAGAATAATATAAAATTTCGGCGATGCTAAGCCATGTGTAAAAATGATTTACCTTTCTAAGCAGGCCGAAAAAAATATTGAAAAAAATCGTTGATTAAAGTTGGCGACCGTAACAAAATCGACCACAGGGTTCTCTGACTACAGTTTTATGTCAACACGAATGAATGATGCAACTGTTTTGTATGTTTTCGCTTAGAACGAGATATTGTGTCACACATTCTGGGTGTGTCTGCCCCGTGCCAGCCCGGGGGTAGAAATATGGCGGCTGCCTTCGGGAGTGTGGCAGAGTGGTAAGACCCCACCGAAAACAGTCCCATTGCCGAGACCACCAGTGCCTCGAAATAGGTGGCTGCCTTCAGCTTCTATGGCAGTTGGGTAAAAGCCTCCAACATACAGAACACTCGTCCGTTCAACCGGTATTATCTTGTGAATAGAACTGTTCAAATGCATCTTACAATTTTTTTTTACAAAATTCATTACGCGAGATCTATCCTTTTAAACCTTTCCTATCTCATGTTACTACCACGCTGCATTTGTACGTGTATCATCATTGCTGGTGGGTCGCGCACCGCAAAGAAGAAACCTCATCTGTTTATGTTTGTACTGTGTATGTGTCACTTTTTCATGCTCCATCACTCTGCACAACAAACAAAGATGCATTTTGTATACGTTATTAGATAAGTAACTAGTCATTTTATGTTACTCCAAAGTTAACAGAATCGGATACGTATCACCAAGTTCTGAAGAGTACGTTATCATCTAACACAGCTTATTTCTTTAGTAGTTTATAAAATCCTTTGTTCTTTCGGAAACTTATCACCTCAATAAGTTCTTATCATAATCGTGGATCTCATATTTAGCAAAGGATCTCCTGTTTTCAGAGCCAAATTTTCATTTAAGCAAACGTTTTCGGTCTCCCTTGTCTGTAGGGAATAAAATATACAGGTCACTTTCCTTCTGTAGTGAATGGGGATGAAATTCCTTGTTGAAACAGGAGCCACTTGTTTGCCGTGAGTGGCGTCTCGTATGCTGGAAGAAGGGATCCTGATGATTGAGAAAAGCCCAGGGATCTCCAGCTTTTCAACACATCATTTTGGCCCATATTTCAGATAGACGAGGGGTTTGGGCTAGATCCGACCTGAATCAATCGGCTCAGTCGTACCAAGCTCTAGAATCGCACAGCTTGTCCTTATCGTCCTTCTTTCTTTTTTACGTATCTTTATTGTACAAACCGGGTGTAATTTTGTCTTATTCCTCTATCTTTGAGTGCTGTTTGATGGGCGGCGGCTGATGGATCAATCGGTGGGCTTGTCCTGGGGAAATTCAGCAGAAACTTCTGTGAGGGAGAGAATATGGGTGGGTCCCAACTGTTCCTCATTTTTCATTGAAATCTGGGTGCATAGTTGGGAATCATAAAACAGAAGTGGAGCGGAAGGACTCTGGTCCTGTCATCGAGTATAATAGCAATGTAGCCTTGGCGTTGGAAATAGGAGATCTATTTCCATTAAACGTCCCCTTGTAGGGCTCCAAGGAGGGTGGGGAGCATAGTTATCGAACCATAAATTATCACCATGGGATCCAACACTAGAAAAAGAGCATTTTTAGACTTATCTGATGACGACCCGGAACCGGATACCTTCAATTTCAAAGCTAATGAAACCTTCGCTAGATTTTTGGTGATTTCAAGCAAGGAAGAAAAGGCCGTTACGACTCTTTCACCGTTTATTATTGAAAAACAGATCGAATCGTTAATTGGTACTCCAAAAAATGTCAAAAAATAAAAAACGGAACACTTTTAATCGAAACAAACAGAAAATCTCAAACCGAAAACCTCTTAAAAGTCAACACATTTTTCAACATGAATGTTTCTGTCACGGAACATAAAACTTTAAATTCTTGCAAGGGCATTATCCGTGACAGAATGTTAAAACAGGAACCTGAAGCCAGCATCGTGGAGTATCTGAAAGATCAAGGCGTAACGGCCTGTAAACGCTTTAAAATAAAAAAAGACGGAAATCTCATCGACACGAACACACTTCTTCTGACATTTAACACCACTTCCTTGCCGAAATCACTAAATATTTTCTACAGGATAATACCGGTTGACATCTATGTGCCCAATCCTCTGCGATGTTTTAATTGTCAGAGGTTTGGACACCATGAAAACGAGTGCACTGACCCTGACGGATCGGTTTGTGAGAAATGCGGTGGCACTGATCATCACACTCAAAATTGCAAGAACCCTCCAAAGTGCGTGAACTGCGGAAAAATTCATCTCTCCAAATCAAACGTCTGTGAAGTTTGGAAAACGGAAAAAGAAATTATGAAAATAAAAGTAACACAAAACGTAACATATTTAGAAACAAAGAAAATCCAACAAAATAAACCAGAAAACACATTCGCCAAAGTTGTCCAATCCCTTACCAGCAAACCTGAAACCAAAGAAACATCTACACAATTCAACGAAAAAGATTTTGAAATAAAACCCCATTCTAAAGTTATTACCTCTTCTGTAAAACCCAAAACCACATCGTCACAACCTACATCTTCACAACCTACATCGTCACAACCTATTACATCTACTCATCATTCACGAACAGAATCTAGACAAACTTCACAGACCAGTTCACAACCTAACGGCAAACATTCTAGCAGATCTCACTCCCGATCCACGTCGGGGAAAGCGGATCAAAAAGAAAAAAAACGGCAAAGAAAATCATAAAGAATCAAACCCAAACAGTAAAGGGGCGTCGGCTGATCCAGTTAAACTGGCTAATCAGTACGGCGCCCTTGAGGACATGGAGTTGGACGTTGATCCCTCCACGTTCTCAAAGCAAAACAAAAGATAAAGGATTAAATTCCTTGTTTTAATCTTCTGTCCATTCAACCATGGATAAGAAGTCAAAAATTCAATGGAATTGTCGAGGACTGAAAGCCAATTTTAACGAACTTTTAATTTTATCTACACATTTTTCTCCTAATGTCATTTGTCTCCAAGAAACGTTTTTGAAAACTACAGATAATATTAATTTCAAAGGTTACAGTATGTACAATCATATCACAACGGATAATCAGAAGGCATCAGGAGGAACATCAATTCTCGTGAAATCAAACGTTCCTCATAGGCAAATAGATGTAAATACTAATTTACAAGCTGTTGCTGTAAACGTCACTTTATCTAAATCCATAACAATTTGTTCTGTATACCTCCCACCACATTATAATTTCTCTAAACAAGAATTAGAAAATCTTACAAACCAATTACCTAGTCCTTATATATTATTAGGAGACTTTAATAGTCACAGTAAATTATGGGGTTGCTCGGATACAAATGACAAAGGAGAAATCATAGAAAATTTTATTGCTGAAAAAGATTAATGTTTATTTAATGATAAACAACCAAAATACCTTCATTCTCCCACAAGGAATTATTTTGCTTTAGATCTTTCAATTTGCTCTCCAAATATTTATCTAGATTTTGATTGGTCTGTGGCGGACGATCTCCATGAGAGCGATCATTTTCCGATAGTAATTGAAGAAATTCAATCGACCCATGAGGATCGTCACCCCAGATGGAATTTGAGTAAAGCAAATTGGGAAAAATTTAATCAATTATGTAATGACAAACTCGACCCTGAATTTTTTAAAACTGCAAATGATATACAAGATTTTACTGATCAATTGATTGATATTGCTGAAAAATGTATTCCTAAATCCTCGACTTTTTCAAAACGAAACAAACCTTGGTTTAATGACGAAGTTAAAACTTCGATCAATAAAAGAAAAACTGCATTACGAAAATTTAATAATCAACCAACAAAAGAAAATCTTATCCATGCCAAACATATGCGAGCTTAAGCTCGCAAAACAATAAAATCGGCTAAAAAAGCATCTTGGCAGCAATATGTCTCCAAACTGAATACCAGAACACCAACGAAGAAAATATGGGACATGATCAGAAAAATTAGTGGCAAAAACAAATCAAATAAACATGTCCATATCAAATCAAACGGAAATATATGTTCAACGGCTAAAGACATTTCCAATGCCTTGGGGGAAAATTTTCAAAAAACTCCTCTGGCTCAAATTATTCAGAAAATTTCCAAAATATTAAACAAGATCAAGAGAAAAAGAATTTAAATTTTTCCTCATTAAATCATGAAAAATATAATTTACTTTTCACTACTAAAGAGTTATTAGATGCTCTCCATAAATCTCATGATACTGCTGTTGGTCCTGACGACATACACTATCAAATTTTAAAACATTTACCCAACAAGGCATTTGAAACATTATTAAATATTCTGAATGATATTTGGATCACTGGAAAATTCCCTGAAAACTGGAGAAAAGCTACCATTATTCCTATTCCGAAACCTTATAAAGATTAAACTGAAGCCACTAATTACAGACCTATTGCTTTGACAAGTTGCTTATGTAAAACAATGGAGAGAATGATTAATGATAGGCTGGTTTGGTACTTAGAATCAAACCAGCTGATCACTAAATTTCAAGCTGGTTTTAGAAAAAAAAAACAGCTCTACTAACGATCATTTGATTCGCTTAGAATCATTTATACGTGATGCCTTTATCAAAAAAGAACATGTCGTAGCTGTATTCTTTGACCTAGAAAAGGCCTATGATACGACTTGGAAATATGGCATCATGAAAGATTTTCACAACTTGGGCCTTAAAGGCCGATTGCCACTTTTTGTTCAAAATTTCTTGTCCGATCGAACATTTAATGTTCGCATAGGAAGTACATTATCGGACACATTTGATCAAGAACAAGGTGTACCACAAGGTAGTATTTTATCACCAACCTTGTTCAGCATAAAAATAAATAATATAGTTAAATGTGTAAAAGATCCAGATTGTTCGCTTTTTGTTGACGATTTTGGAATCTTTTATCGATCCAAAAATATGGAAACCATTGAATTTAAACTCCAAAGGTGTTTAAATAATATAGAAACTTGGGCAACAGAAAATGGTTTTAAATTTTCTAAAACAAAAACTCGGTGTGTTCGTTTCTGCCAAATTCGAAAGTTGCATTTAGATCCAGTTTTAACAATATACGGCAGTCCAATTCAAGTCGTCACTGAGGCGAAGTTTTTGGGTCTTTTATTCGATAGCAAATTGTCTTTTATTCCTCATATCAAAGCTTTGAAAGCTAAATGTTTAAAAGCTCTTGATATTCTTAAAGTCCTGTCCAGTTCCGACTGGGGAGGAGATCGCACTGTTCTTTTAAATCTTTATAGATCTTTAATTCGTTCCAAATTGGACTAGGGTTCCGTAGTCTATGGATCTGCTAGGAAATCTTATTTAAAATCTTTGGATACTATACATCATCAAGGTTTACGTCTAGCACTAGGTGCATTTCGCACTTCACCTTTTGAAAGTCTTTATGCTGAATCAAATGAACCATCGCTTTATGTAAGAAGAGAGAAATTGTCTCTTCAATATGCTACCAAATTAGCTGCTAATCCACGAAATTCAGCATATGACTCAGTTTTTAACCCAAATTATGAAAGATTCTACAATAACAAACCATCTGCTATAAAACCTCTTGGCCTGAGAATAAAACCGTTACTCGAAGAGGCCAATATAAATATTAAAACTATACAATCTTTTTCTTTTCCATCGAAAGAACCATGGGTGTTGAAACCACCATTGATAATTTTAGATTTAGAAAAAAATAAAAAATCCGAAGTAGAATCGCATATATTTAAGAACGAATTTTTAGAAATCAAATCCAATTTTAAACATCACAGTCCCATTTACACTGACGGTTCGAAACAAGATGAGAAAGTTGCTTGTTCTGTCATTAGTCCGAATTTCACTGATAGCATTAGATTACCCGATAATAGCTCTATTTTTACTGCTGAAGCGAAAGCAATTGATATTGCACTGTATCATATTAGAGATCAGTATGAAAAACAATTTATAATTTTTTCAGATTCAATTTCAGTTCTAAAGGCTCTTAAAGATCAACAGCACAGAAATCCCTTAATTCAACAAATTTTAAGAAAATTCCACTATCTTTCTCTCTCCAAAGAGATTTTTTTCTGCTGGATTCCCAGTCACATCAATATTCGTGGAAATGAGTTGGCGGATTTAGAAGCTAAATCTGCTTTATCTTTGAATGTTACAAATTTTAAAATTCCTTTTTCAGATTTTAAATCTTACATTAATAAATATATCAAAAACAAATGTCAATCTATTTGGGAAAAAGAAACCGATAATAAATTATTCAAAATAGAACCTAATTTTCACAGTAAATGCTCTTTCTCAAATTACAGTAGGAAAGACCAGACTAAAATTACCAGATGCCGTATTGGACACACAAGACTCACTCATTCTTACATATTACAAAACGAACAAGCACCTTTCTGTGTATCCTGTAACGAACCGTTCACAGTTAATCACTTTCTCATTTCATGTGTAGAATTTTATCATATCCGCTCAAAATATTTTAATGTTACAACAATGAAAGATCTTTTTAATGACATACCATCTTATCAATTAATCAATTTTCTTAAAGAAATCGGACTTTTTAACAAACTGTAATCATTAATATTTTAACTTTTAAACTTCAATAACAATTTTATATTTAATACCTAATTATTTTAGACGCTATATGCCCTATTGGGGTTGGGCGTCTTTAAACAAAACATCCATCCATCCATCTGGGTGTGTCGGCCACTGAGTTTTATCAGTTCATGTACTGTGAAGGAGTGATGCAAAATTTTCAGGCGGAGTAGCTCCCCCATCATCGCATCAGCTCCCAAAACACGCTCTAGTTCCCAAGAGTCTATCATTCCATCACCTTGAGAGAAGTTTTTTAGATTAGATTATATGTCGATTTAAGCCACCAGGCAACCGCTAACATCTCATAAATGACTCATTGTTATAAGAATGAAATATAACAGGGTTTTAAGGCAAAGGAATTGTCTAATAGAGCGAAATCCTGTGACGTCACAAACATGGTCTATATTCACCGATGAGAACTGCGGGCCGTAATCATTAATTTTAGAGATTTTAAGCGGTGAAGAAAAGATATATTCTCCTCAAATTGTCATATTCTACTGAGTTATACATCCAGTCAACGGTTTCTAATAACATTGAATGGTTTC
The DNA here is from genome assembly GCA_963580285.1 of Lucinisca nassula. NCBI lineage: Eukaryota > Metazoa > Mollusca > Bivalvia > Lucinida > Lucinidae > Lucinisca > Lucinisca nassula. Next base: position 109,968 of record CAUZLF010000641.1, read on the forward strand.
TGATATGAAAAAGTAAGTAAATCTTAAATATATCATCAATAATATCTGCATGATACGTGAATAAAATCGGCATTAATCTCAATATTTATCCAAATGAAATAATTAATAAAGTATAAGAACGTTTCCCTTTCTATCTATCTATCTATCTATCTATCTATCTATCTATCTATCTATCTATCTATCTATCTATCTATCTATCTATCTATCTATCTATCTATCTATCTATCTATCTATCTTTCTATCTATCCATCTATCTATCTATCTATCTATCTATCTATCTATCTATCTATCTATCTATCTATCTATCTATCTATCTATCTATCTATCTTCTATCAGAAGCCTCCGTGGTGTAGTGGTTACGCTACTGGCCTGTAAACCAGGGGTCGCAGGATTGAAACCGGGCTTCTCCAGACTTTCGGATGGGTTTTTAAACCGTGGTTCCGTCTCCGTGTGACCTAAGCTGTTGGTGGAACGTAAAACTCTTACACTCACTCACTATCTATCTATCTATCCTGTCTATGCCCTTTCGGGCATTTTCGGCAGGTGTAAATTACATGCACTCCAGATTTGCATGATGAAAGCCTACTCAGTAACCATTTAATTACGGTAAGGATCTTTCACCTGCACATGGGATGATTCTCCCTGCACAGGCGTCCTCCAGTAACGGTCCGATTCGAAGGACGGTGTACTTTGTGGCATTCATCCCTGCAAGCGAAACGTGTTCTGACACCGCAGTTTTACTAACTCTGTCGGGAATCGAACCGGATGCCTGTAGCACCATAGGCAAGTACACTAACCACTGAGCTACCACACCCCTTTTCTTTAGACCAATGTCTATAGTTGTTCTAGAATTTAAATAAATAAACTGGTACAACTAATGATTCATGATAAATTTATCATGATGCCCTGCCCTAAACAATAATGCATCATCCAGATCCACCGAACCAAACCTCACGCTACCATAACTTACAAAAACCTTTTTCACAATACCTACACAAATTGAAAAGTGAAACGATCCAGAGCTTTTTCTACCCTGATGTTACAAGAAGAAACAAATAGGGCTCGGGGTGGGGTCCACAAGGCGACCAACAGTCTTTAAAATCACAGGCTGTTCTGGAAATACAACAATCAGCCCGAAAGCCCAGAAAAATATTCGATAGTCCCTAACTTAAAAAAATGTGGTTTTACCTTCTAATAGCATTGTTGCGATTTTTCTATTGTAAATAATGTCAAAAAGAGCGAAAACTGGTTACATGTAGAGTAATTTGAGTCATAAAATTGAATTTCCGGCAGTGTTTGGAGAATAGCCCCGAATTTTGTTTTCAGAAAAGTGGTCACTCTGGGAGGATTTTTTTTTTTTTTTTAGGTTTAACGTCCCAGTCAACACTGTGTAGGTCCTTTTGGAGACGTTGTTTCCATTTTTGTTGGATTTTACCCGACATTGAGATGAAATGACATCTCAAGCCCTGCCACCAAAAGAAACCTAAAGACTTATATTCTTTGGGGAGTTTGACTCACACCACTTTGTCTGAGCAGGCTCAATCATCTAAGCGGTTTACCATTACTCATGTGCGGTCGGTTTCAGCTCTGCGTGGAAGCACCAATCTATTTCTCCGAGCTCCCATGGGCGGGGACGAAAAATCAGTTTGGTAGTTGCAGATGAGATTTTTTCGTCTTTATCATTTAAGAAGTCATCCATTAATTTTAGTTTGCTAATTTTAGCGAACCGCCTAACTGAGTAAATGGCCAGATGTGAAAGATCCGTATCTGATAGACTCTTGGGAACAAGAGCGTGTTTCGGGAGCTGCCGCGATTATGTGGGAGCTACTCCGTCTGAAAATATGCGGCATTATCCATTCATTGTACATGGAGTGATCATTTTTTTACACATAAATGATAAATTAGGGCTGACATACCCAGAATATGCACCAAAGGATTTCGTTCCAAGCGAAAACTTACAAAAATATTGCTTTCATACATTCGTGCTGACATAAAACTAAAGTCAGATTTCCCTGTGTTCGATTTTGTTCCGGTTGCCTACTTTCATCAATGATTTTTTCGATAGTTTTTTCGGCCTGCTTAGAAAGGTAAATCATTTTTACATGGCTCAGCATCGCCGAAACTTTATATTAATCTCTCATTCTTTTACAATAAATCAAAACACACAAAGGAACCTACCTTTGTTTACCATTTTCAGTCATAGGAACTAACGAGAGAGTTCCCGGAAGTGTCGTGGGAACAAAATTACGTTGAGCTCCCCTGATGTCCACCCGTGAAATTATTTCTCTAAATCGAGACGGAAGTAAGGTCGAAGATTGCGGCCGCGATAAAACGATTTAGGCCCTTCTGTGGAATTCGTTTAACCTCCCTCCCCACACACACCCACCAAGTGGAATTCGTTTCACTGACCGTTCCGAGGCAGTTCTTCTGGCACGGTTTATTTATGTTATGGTTTGACTTTGAGTGTGTGTATCGCCTATATTTTCTTTTTGTTTTGGGTAGATTCGCTAATTATATTTATCATATGACGTCGCGTCTGAGAATGTAATAACGTCATGTATTATTTCCGATAATCCACTAGTGGATTAAATATGCAAATTAGCTAGATACGTTCCGTTACGTTACAAGTACGACGTCCCTAACGACGTCGCGTTTACTAATGGCGGAATATTGATATCTTTGTAAAACAATCGTGAATAAGAGGCGTTTTAAATGTCATATGATAAATAGAATCTTGCATTCGTGTTCATGTATTATTGAATTTATTAAGCTCGGCAAAGCCTCGCATTTTATCCCTTTTCCTCAACTCTTTTAATAAATTCAACAATACATGAGCACTCATGTAAGATCATCTATATATATCCCCTAAGAGGAAATCTCCTTTACAAGACTTGTCGGTACAGAAGTGTGTCTGATTTATTAAGCAGCATAGATGAAGTGAAATTATAGCCTGAGTCTCATTTAACCCATATATGACAATGGAATCTTCCATCTTATAAATTTGGAGTTGTCCATTTTCAATTATAGGGGTGTCAGATTTGTTTTGTTTAATGTAAGTTGTACAAAAATGTATGTTCTTTGAGCAAACAGTGTAGACCCAGATCAGACGCCGCGTTATGCGGCGTCTGATCTGGGTCTACACTGTTTGCCAACGTCTCAAAAAAGGGCCACTAGGCATATATGGGTTAATCCCGGTTTGAAATAACGTGGTGCATAATCCAGAGAATGGGGACAAACGAAAACAAAAAACTATATACGAGGGTGATTCAGCATGTAACGAGCCTAACCCTGTTTCTGACACGTGGCAAGTGCACACTTTACACCTTTTGGACAACAATGCCTTGTCACGGAGCAAAATGCATGATGAATGATTTCTGTGTTTCTTTTTATTGACGTGTAAATGCCTCATAAAAAAACTGTTGATTTTTTATCGGTTCACCACATTGGCATTACTTTATTTTTTCTCAAGTAAAAACTTTAGAAAAATAAAACTCAATGTATACAATAGCAGAGAACACTAGCTATCAATCCTATTTATACATGTATGTGTGGGCGCTGATCTCACTCTATATTTGGTTATTCTTTTTCTTACACTGTGAGTAATTAAACATCACTGAAGCTTACACTTAAGCCCACACTTGATGGGAGTGAGAGCTCTAATGAATAAGATTAGGTCACGGCGGCCCACTTGTGTTTCTTGCCTGTACAATTAAATCTTGCTCATACATGTACATTAATATGGGGAAATGCGGGGCAAGCATTCCAAGCCCGCATATAAGTCTGATCTCTTGGAGCAGAACTACAAAATCCTCCAGATAATCAGCGAAGGTGGAACAGACATGCAACCTAGGTATCTTGTTAAGTCAACTGTACACCCCGAAAGTAACGGACCCCCGTGTCATAAAGGGTAAGAGCGCTGACTCTTAATCATTAGGTCATTGGGTCTCTCCGCTTTGATTTGCGCCTCGCTCGGGCCACATGTGAGACGCCAAGATCTGCAACGGAAGGTTTTAGATCAGCTCTGATAAGCGGTCCGCTCCTATAAGTGAAATTATCGTGAATGTGACGTTAATCCACTAAACACCCTAATGGGCATCCTTGTCCCAATAGGTAAAGGGCACTGACACATAATCATAAGGACTCTGACCGCTGTGGTTCGCACCTCGTTCGGTTTAAGCTCTGCAACGGTGCGAGGTGAGCGAGGTCAGCTCGAAATAAGTGAATTTGTTTTGAAAGAGCCGTAAATCCACTATACACCCTGAAGATAACGGGGCTCCCGTGTCCTAATGGGTAAGAACGCTGACGTGTTGATGCACCATCTGTTTGCTCCAATTAGGAGTATTTATTAGTTAAGGATGGGTGAGGGGTCGGGGAACTTGGTAGCGCAAATAATGAGTGTTCATAAATGCGTGCGAATGCAAAGCAGCATGTTCTTTTTCACGCTCCTGCATGACATCACGCCAACAAGTCCGTGAAATGAACACCCCCTTATACCCCACTTTATATAGACAAAACAGGGGTTTACGGGGGTAAACATTATTTTCTTTATTTCTGCTCCTAGACATAGGTTGTGGGTACTCGTTAGAACCGCCTCATTGAGGCGGTTCTAACGAGCACCAACAACCTATGTTTTGAGTATAAGTAGTAAGGGGGTCACTTGGGCATCATGGACTGCGCATGCGCAGCATTTGTATCACTTCCGGTGAAACGTAAGCGAAACTATTAGATGACGAAACTACCCTAAATATCGGACGAGTGTTCGAATGACGTAAATTACCGTAATTACGTCGTAAGTATCCTAAATTTTGAGGCGAAAGATGTTCCCGCGGATTGGCAAAGTTCGCCGTCCCCGATCAGGTCGGGGGTGATCGGGGTCTACCCCGTTCGCTCGAGCTCTCCTATCCCAATATTTAGGGAGATACTACCCTGTATAGTATCGATGAAATTAAGTCTCTCACCCGCAAACCAATTATCGCCTCGAAAACCGGGAAACAATGGAAGGTGTTGGAAGAGCTCGACTCGATGCGAGAAACTAGTAATGGACCGCGTCCCGGAAAAAAAAAGTTTGGTTCGTTCGATTTGAGGTTTCACGTCCCCGTCAACGCCGTATAGATCATTTTGGGGGGCGTTGCTCCCAGTCGCGCGAGACCTTTACCGGACATATCTACGACATTTGTATCTCGGAGAATCTTTCTCGGCTACGGAATTTATACGGATATCAGGGGGGCGTAGCCAGAGCAAAAAAAAAAATATATTGATCAATACAGAGCGACATAAATCAAGTTAGGGAAGACTATACCCTGCACTGTAAGCGAATAGTTTACACATTGATCAGATGTTGTGTGGCGTCTGATCCGGATCTACAATGTTTGCGAAACCAAACGGTCTTAGTTTTTATCCGAAGGGGATCGTGTTTGGACTCGTCTAAAGGAGACCTACACGATGAAAACATTCAACTGTGGCCTAATTACCTCCCTTGACGGTTCAAATTATCTCCCTTTGGGTAATCTTTAAATGGCTCTATTTCCCTTATGACTGAACCGATTTGGGTGATCTGGGTATCAAACGAATTGTCTAAAGGAGACCTACGCGACGCAATCATCGGACCTTGGCGTAATTATCTTCCTTGACGGTTCAAATTATCTCCCTTTGGGTAACCTTTAAATGGCTCTATTTCCCTTATGCCTGAACCGATTTGGGTGATCTGGGTATCAAACGAATCGTCTTAAGGAGATGAAATCATCAAACCGTGGCCAAAATGCGGGAAATCGCTTTTAACTCCCTATAGAATGGCTCGAAATTGAAAGGTATACTAAGTATTGGTGATGAACTCAAAGATCGCATCGCGTGAACACCCCCACTAAACCCCACTTTTTACGGAGAAATCTGGGTGTACATTATTTTTCTTATTTCTGCTCCAAGACCACAAAGAGGCGGTTCTAACGAGTACCCACAACCTATGTTTGCAGTATAAAAAAGAAAAATATCATGGATTTTCATAAAAATGTCGCCATATTTGGAGACCACTTGGGCATCATGGACTGCGCATGCGCAGCATTTGTATCACTTCCGGTGAAACGTAAGGGAAACGATTAGATGACGAAACTACCCTAAATATCGGACGAGTGTTCGAATGACGTAACTCGCGGTAATTACGCCGTAAGTATCCTAAATTTTGAGGCGAAAGATGTTCCCGCGGATTGGCGCAGTTCGCCGTCCCTGATCAGGTCGGGGGTGATCGGGGTCTACCCCGTTCGCTCGAGCGATCCTATCCCAATATTTAGGGAGATACTACCCGGTATAGTAGCGATGAAATTAAGTCTCTCACCCGCAAAACAATTATCGCCTCGAAAACCGGGAAACAATGGAAGGTGTTGGAAGAGCTCGACTCGATGCGAGAAACTAGTAATGGACCGCGTCCCGGAAAAAAAAAAGTTTGGTTCGTTCGATTTGAGGTTTAACGTCCCCGTCAACATAATTTAGGTCATTTTGGGGACGTTGCTTCCAGTCGCGCGAGACCTTTTCCGGACATATCTACGACATTTGTTGTAAACTCGTAGGAATGCGTATACGTATTTATCCTTTACAATAAAACGGGTCAGACCCGGAACAGTACTCGTCTTCTTCGTATTTTAACCCCGAGCCACTAGCGAGTTATCTAGGTCCTGAAAAATATAATTGACAATACGGGAGGTGACCTGGCTACTTGTATCGATTACTGATCATTGCCTTCACTTTATTTTGAGAGCGTTTACGGCCGCACACTTCATATGTTCCATTTCTGTGGTGCTTCCAAAGGATAACCCTTTTATAGAACGTATTAGGATAGAACGTGTGGCGGCCGTAAAAAGTCTCCCTGCCCTACATCGTAGTGTAGTTTATATTTTCTGGTCCTTCGGGTTCATCGATTCAGTTGTGGAATTTTGAAAATATCTGAGGGTCACTGATGAGGCCTAATTGGCCGAAGCTAGCTAGTTGCTTCCAAAGGATAACCCTTTATAGAACGTATTAGGATAAAAATGATTACAAAACAAACGTATAGTTTTACATATTTATTTACGCGCAACGTAGTGGCAAATTATATATACGCGTATAAATGTTCATGTAAAAAGTCTTTCCGTCTTCTTCTAAGCATTCTTTTCGTTTTAGACACGATCAGGCGGTCGTTGAACTTCTTCTGGCGTGGGTTGAATTCTTTGATAATGTCTCGCATGGTTTTTCCTCGAGATCTAGCCATCACGTAGTACGCGCAGTATAGTCCGCATACGTTAGAACTAGATTGTTGAAGCTGTTTATCGTTCATTAAGTAGGGTTTATTGAGTACCTCTTCGAACCCAACGCCGTAACTTCTAGGATCGTTTCCTACTGAATCGAAAAATTCGTACGGTCCGTGTTTGGGAAAATAAAATGTTACCCAGTGTTCCCCTCTTTGATAACTCGTGGATGTGTTGGAAATGACGAACCTTCCTCTTCGTTTTTTAATTTGGTCCGCTGAGCAGACAGTTACGGGGTATCCGGAAAGTATACGAGTCAGTTGATCGCTGTTCATCGTCGCTTAATATTTAAAGGTTGTCCAGTCTACCAACTGCCCGCTTTTCGCTCTCGGTTTCTTACGATCAGAGGCCTCGCCCCTATGCTCCTTTCGTAATCGTGCTAGTTCTGACTTTGCCATTTCAACCGCTTGAGCCACGGGAGTGACCAATTTCACCACGGGTTTTTGCTGTGCTAGCATTTTAATTTCTTTTTGTCGCTGATCTTCCATTTCCTTTAGAAGACGGTTTCTTCTACCGCTACCGACGATATATCGTCCCTCGTGATCGGGCTGAACGTAGCCCTCGCTCAAGTCTTTGAAATGTTGGTACCACGCGTCGTAGTCCGGGACATAAGGCACCCATTTATTCAGTTTCTTGTCAAATACTTCTATAGAACCCATCTTTTTTTCTGTAAATATGGGGATGCTTTACCCTTCTTACGTATATTTCATTCGGCATCGGATTCCTGGTTTTCATCGGTTTCTGTCAAGACATGGTCGGGCCAAACGCTGGCGAATAAATCCTTCCTCAGTTTCACGGCTTGCTGGATGGATTCGTCGACATTCATGTCATGCTGTATTCTTAACGTTTCAGCCGACTGTAGAATCTGCCGTTGAGTAGGATCCTTTTGCAGCCGGTGATAATCCATCAGAAACCTCGCGTAATCGTGCCTTAGTCTTTTCCTGAGGGAGGGCAAGTCCTCGTTTGCTGCGCGATGATGAGCGTCCTCGGGAGCAGTCCCATCTTCGATGTAGCTATTAACCTTGTCTTTAAAGAGCTCTGCATTCGATTGCCTTAGAGGTTCCTTAAACCTTCTCTCCCATATTTCTAGACACGGGTAGTCTTCTGCCAGCTCATCTTTGACGCGTTTACCCGGAGGTCTCATATAGGGGTAATGCGTGTCGTTTACGTCGCTTATCGATTCCCTGTCATCGTCACTGTCATCGTCACTTATATCGGACTCTTCGGATACCTCTAATTTCCGCTTTCTTTCTACCGGAAATATGTCACCGCGTAAACGCTCTTGTTCGGGCGTGCTCGATTTTAGGTCGACTATCAGGTACCCGTAAGGCTGACTCGTAGCCTGTTCGAATCGTTTCATAAACGCGGAATGGGATGCTGGATAAATTCTTCTCGCCAACGTCGCCACTTGTTGTCTGTCGATGGGATTATTGAAAAGGACGAGGTATTGCGTGTTCAAAGCGATGTCTCTACAGGCTTTTCCTTGCGGGAATAGATTCTGCGTGAGATATACGACGGACAAGTTTCTGTGATGACTTCCCTTAGTAAAGAGGTCCGCAATTCTTTGATCGCATTTAGCCTCGGTCATCAAGTCGTCAAAAACCAGGACGTTCCTTTTGCGGGTATCCACATACTCGGAGCTAGTCAGGTTGTCCGGTATACCGTGTACAAACTCTATCTGGGGAAGAGTGCGTTGCAAGTCGTCGTACAATCTTTGCCATTGGCCAAAACACCATACGATACGTTCGGGTGGAGGGTATATGAGGTCGGACAGGAGTAATTTTCTAGTCCATTCCGTTTTACCGCTTCCGCTAGGGCCAGTCACCACCATAGAAAACGGGTGTTGGAAGGTAATGTCGTTTGTCATGTCTGGGACTATCCCACTACCGTGCTTATTGCGTAGGTGTCTTAACAAAGCATCACGTCTCGAGAACCCGCGGTTACAGTCCGAGCATCGATTCATTTTCGTTTCAAGAGTTTGCGGTTTGGTTATTCTTACAAACTTTTCCCATCATTGACCACCGCCACTACAGTCAACACCACCACAGCCACCACCACCACCACCACCACAGACACCACTGCAGACACCACCCGCCCATAGGGGAAATATATGGGCTGCGTGATGCTTCCAAGCAGAGCTGAATCCGGCCCGCACACTAGTACTGGTAAACCGCTTAGAGGGTCTAGGCCAAACATCCCGCTTATTAAGCCGACCATGACACCGCGCCAGCGTTTGACAGTAGTTATATCCTAAATGTTGGACTGGAAGAGTGCTGCTGCCGTGCACTGGCAAACGCCGCGCGTACAACGGTAAAACGACGTCGTTTCGTTTAACACGCGCAAGAATTCGCGTGAACGGCTGACTGACTGACCGCCCCCGCCTATCGGGGCTTGAAGAAAATGATGGGCTGCGTGATGCTTCCACGCAGAGCTGAGTCCGACCACACACGAGTACTGGTAAACCGCTTAGAGGATCTAAGCCTGCCCAGGCAAAGCGGTGCTAGTCGGACCGTCCATGCTTATAAACCCTATTGGTTTCATTGGACGACAGGGCTCGAGATGTCATTTCATCTCAATGTCGGGTCAAAGTCCCACAAAATTGGAAGCAACGTCTCCGAAATGACCTATACAGTGTTGACGGGGACGTTAAACCTCAAAATCAAACAAACAAACAAACAAACGGACTGACTGCCCCTGACCAAACGGAGCTAACCCCGATCGAGCGCGTCTATTTCCGCTATGCCCTCAGTCAACCCACTTTATACCGACATTCGTTATAACGGCAAACTCTTTATAACGATAATTTAAACGGTAGAAATCCTCAAAACTAAGCATTGATCTGATCAGCTTGATAGGAAATGCTTGTATAAATTACATAGCCAAGAAAAAAATTCTCCGAGATACAAATGTTGTAGATATATGTTAGAATAGCCTCGCCGAGGCGGTTCTCACGAGTACCCATAACCTATGTCTTGGAGCAGTAATAAGGAAAATAATGTTTACCCCTGCAAAGCCAAATTTTACTGTATAAAAGTTAGGTTTATATATTTTAGAATCGCCTCGATGAGGCGGTTCTAACGAGTACCCACAACCTATGTCTTGGAGCAGTAATAAGGAAAATAAGGTTTACCGCCTGCATACTCAAAGTTTACAGTTTAAAAGCTGGGTTTAAGGAGTCAAAATTAGTCAAAATTATATAGGCGTGTTTTCGCGATGATTTTACGAATTTTATAGTAGCGACAGAAGCGGAGCAAATTCTTTCCGTATCGAGAGTTTCGTGTTAAAGTATTTTTGCTCTGGCTACGCCCCCCTGATATCCGTATAAATTCCGTAGCCGAGAAAGATTCTCCGAGATACAAACGTTGTAGATATGTCCGGTAAAGGTCTCGCGCGACTGGAAGCAACGCCCCCCAAAATGACCTATACGGCGTTGACGGGGACGTTAAACCTCAAATCGAACGAACCAAACTTTCTTTTCCCGGGACGCGGTCCATTCAGAAGCGAGCGTGTTTAGAAATTTAAACGATAACATCAGCCTTCTAAACGCTATCTTCCAGCGAGTTTCATTGTTTTCTAGTTTAAAGGCGATAAGCGTTTCGCGCTGAGTGTCGGAGACAATCGATTTGTCAATATCGCAGGACTGCACCGGGTAGTATTACCCTAAATATTGGGACAGAAAAAACACGTTTGCTACATCGCTTGAGATCAAACTTTAGGATATTTACGGTGACCTCCCTTCAGGTGCCCCCAATTTTTAGGGTAATTACAGCTGATCAAAAATCCTATCATCATTTGCTTCTCATTTTACGCTCCACTCTCATAATGCATACTGGCTACGCCCCCGCGATATCCGTATAAATTCCGTAGCCGAGAAAGATTCTCCGAGATTCAAATGTCGTAGATATGTCCGGTAAAGGTCTCGCGCGACTGGGAGCAACGTCCCCCCCAAAATGATCTATACGGCGTTGACGGGGACGTGAAACCTCTAATCGAACGAACCAAACTTTTTTTTTTCCCGGGACGCGGTCCATTCCTAGTTTCTCGCATCGAGTCGAGCTCTTCCAACACCTTCCATTGTTTCCCGGTTTTCGAGGCGATAATTGTTTTGCGGGTGAGAGACTTAATTTCATCGATACTATACAGGGTAGTATCTCCCTAAATATTGGGATAGGATCGCTCGAGCGAACGGGGTAGACCCCGATCACCCCCGACCTGATCGGGGACGGCGAACTTTGCCAATCCGCGGGAACATCTTTCGCCTCAACATTTAGGATACTTACGACGTAATTACGGTAATTTACGTCATTCGAACACTCGTCCGATATTTAGGGTAGTTTCGTCATCTAATCGTTTCGCTTACGTTTCACCGGAAGTGATACAAATGCTGCGCATGCGCAGTCCATGATGCCCAAGTGACCCCCTTACTACTAGTATAAATAAGGATAATATCACAGATTTTCATCAGAAAAGTAGCTTTTTTGGAAATGTGAAAAATGCACTATGTCGCACGGGTGTGTAATCGTAATGAAGCATGGCGCGATATAGGAGTCTGGTTTTCGTCCGTTCGTCCGCGACATAGGCCTAGCCTGCGTAGGAATTCTTGTGTTCCTCGTACACTGGTCACTAACTTTGCATTCATGCTGTACCAATTAGACAGTTTGTAATCATACATAATTGAATTGAATCTGAGCTTTTGATAAATGTCGCACAACTTTATGGTGTTAACTACCTACATGTACGACTCATTATGAAAACGCGCCTATTCAAATAATTTTATATTGAAAATTTTACCACTAAAAGCGGAAGATTTTCAGATAAAAATTCTAACATTTGATATATTTCTGCTCAAGATTGTGGGTACGCTTTAGAACGCATCGGCGAGGCGAATCTAACGAATACCAACAATCTATATATTTTGAGCAGAAATAAGATAAATAATTAATATCCCTGTAAACCCCAGTTTTACAAATGTGGGTTTTATGGGGGTAAAAAAATAAAAAGACATGTTTTCGTGATGTTAACAAAAGTTGTCACGACACTTTTTGAAAGTGAGTATACAATGGAGAAATAAGTTATAAATAAATAACTGTAATTGTGTAACATGAAAGAATTATTTGATTATAACTTAACAATGACTACCATTAGCCCCCATTTACAAAAAACAACGCTAAACAAACGAAGAAATAATAACAAGCCGAAAATTGGACTTTTACTTTCCAATCAGTCCAGTTTTTTCTTCTCCGCGATCAGAATCAGCATCACGTGAACAAGTCCGTGAAAGAACACCCCCTTAAACCCCACTTTATTTAGAGAAAACTGGGGTTTAGGGGTAAACATTATTTTCCTTATTTCTGCTCCAAAACATATGTTGTGGGTACTCGTTAGAACCGCCTCAACGAGGCGGTTCTAACGAGCACCCACAACCTATGTTTGCAGTATAAATAAAAAAAATATCACGGATTTTCACCGGAAAAGTAGCCATTTTGGAGATAAGAAAAATGCACTATGTCGCACGGGTGTGTTATCGTAATGGAATCAGAATTATCACTGGTGTCACGTCAAATGACATTCATACACCAGGACCTGTGATATGGCAAGTTAGTCCCTAGCTCTAACCAAAGAGGTAAACTTAGCTACACAATCCTCAGCACCTTCAGCCGTCGAAATAATCGAATCGGGAAGGGCTTTCCAATCTCTAATGGTTCGGGGGAAGAAAGATTCTTTATAAATGTCCGTTCTTGCAGTAAGAGTCTGAAACGTCATTGAATGATGCTTTCTGCAGTGCCTAGCTGGGGGAACAATGTCATCTGTTGTAATGCTGGCAGCACCCTTTAGACCTTTGTATAAGAGTATGAGCCTACTGTCTCTTCTCCTTTTCTTGAGAGACTCCCATCTTAATTTTCCTAGAATTCAAGTCATGCTCCCAGTTTCAAAGCAGTAATTTCCAGTTACAAATCTAGCAGCTCTATTCTGAACTTTTTCAATTTCTTCATTGAGGACTACTCCGCTTGGGTCCCAGATGCAACTACCATATTACAAGATTGGGCAACAAGTCTCCTGTATGCTGTCTCTTTCACATCCTGAGGACACTGATGAAGATTTCGCCTCAGGAAACCAAGTGTTCTATTCGCCTTTGTACACATGTTGCTAATGTGTGTACTCCATCTCAAATCGTGAGTGATTGTCACACCAAGGTACTTAATGGAATTCACATTTTCGAAGACCGTTCCCTCTAAAGTGTAAGAAGCCTCAATTTTATTAAATCTCTTCCTAGTTATCTGCATAATATTGCATTTAACTGGCTGAAATCTCATGCCCCATTTTCGGGCCCAACATCCTAATCTATCTATGTCAACCTGAAGTTTCAGTCAGTCATCTGTATCTCTAATTTCCCGGTAACAAACACAGTCGTCTGCGAACAGTCTTATTTCTGAGTCAATGTCAGCGGAGATATCATTGATGTACAGGGAGAACAATGGAGGACCAAGAACAGTCCCCTTGCGGGACTCCAGACAAAACTGGCGCCCATACTGAAGATTCACCATTAACAACAACCCGCTGTTTTCTGTAGCAAAGGAAGGAATCTATCCATTTTAGAGTCTTCCCTCCAATTCCATAAACAAATAATTTGGATTTAAGTAGTTCATGCGGAGGGGTGTCAAAAGCCTTCTCGAAGTCCAGAATAAATGTGTCCACCTGCCCCCCTTTGTCCAGGATTTTTGCCCAATCATTTATAACCGTGCTCAACTGAGTTTCGCAACTATGCCTTTTCCTAAATGCATGTTGTCTGTCTGACAAAAGTTTATGTTCATCCAAGTGGGACATGATGTTTGAGCAAACTATGTGTTCAAGCAATTTACATAGAACACAGGTCAGTGACACCGGGTGATAATTTCGAGCAAGAGCCCTGTCCCCCTTTTTTTGAAAAGTGGACAGATATTGGCTAGAAGCCATTCTTTGGGAATTTCACCCGTATCGAGAGATTGTTGGAAAAGATTATCAAAAACTGGACCTAACTCGTTTGCTAGTTCCTTCAGGACTCTAGGATGAAGCTCATCAGGACCTAAAGCTTTAGAAGGGTTCAAGCCTTTAAGTAACTTGATCACTCCTGCCGAGGATACAACAATATTTTCCATGAAAGGGCCGATCTTTCAGCCAATGGAACCTCGTTGAACTCAGTTTTATTAAATGCATCACTGAATTGACCAACCAGTTCCTCTGCCCTTTCAGAGTCCGATTCAGCGACCCCGTTCCCTCCTCTTTTATTAAGGGGTGGGATACTTTGCCTATCTTTCTTCTGGCTATTGATATATCTGTAGAAGTCTCTTGGATTTGCCTTTACATCACCTACCAAGTTATTAACATACAGATCATGTTGATTTTTGATGTCATTTTTTGATTTCTCGTCTCAAGTTTTCAAATTTTGCTCTGAGTTTACCACTTCCCAACTTTTTTGCCTTAGCATGAATCTTATTTCTCCTCCGAATTTTTCTTCTTATTTCTGGTGTGATCCATGGAATTGAAGATACAGACCTGCTAGTTTTGGAGGGGATATGATTTTCGGACGAAGCTTGAATGAAAGACTTTATCAAATCAAAGTTCTCCTGGACAGACCGAGCGTCTGAATGACCATTTAAGTATTTCTCTCTTGCAAATTTTAGGGCATCCTTACTCATAGTTTCATAGTCACCCTTTTGATATAAGTACACCTTTCTACAAGGTTTCTTTATGGGTGGTATGAAGATTGTCAAAAATCCAGAGACAATATCATGATCACTTAGTTTGTCCGGGGATTAAATATCCCCAAACTGTCCTGGCAAAGTTGTAAGAATCAAATCCAAAGTGTTTCCATCTCGAGTATGGAAGTCAACAACCTTTTCCAAGCCATGATCATTCACGATGTCAGCCAAAAACTGCCCCTCTGACGGACTCAGCATTGTGCCTTGTTTGCTGAGCCTATCTGGCCAAACAATCTGTCTGAAGTTGAAGTCGCCTAGGACATGTACTGCGGGAAGTTTTTTACCCTTATTCTGAGACTTATTGCGATCAAGCTGATCTTTAGATAACTGGAACTTTTCGAGTGTCGTTAGGTGGTCGATACAAACTTGCAATAAAGTGGGAAGTGTTGTTTGCAAAAAGCTTAATCCAAACAGATTCTGAATCGTTTTCCAGTTCCATGAATTGCATATGCGAGATGTCTCTGTGAACGAGCAACATCACCCCGCCGCCATGAGTGTTTCTATCTTTTCTGTAGACACTGTATTCGCAAGTTTCAGGGACAAACTCCTAGGTCATAATTGAACTGTCAATCTTTGTTTCCTGAATAGCCACAATATGTGGTTGGTGAGTATCAAGGAAAGCTAAAAGTTCAAGTATCTTCACTCTTAAACCGTTAATGTTAATACTGCAAAGTTTCAAACCTTTTACAAAATTCGACTTTCTCATGTCAGTAGTCGGAGATTTAACTACTTTATTCTTTGACAGAGGTTCAAATTTCTTTCTTTCTTCCAGTTCTATGGGTTCGCTGAAGAACGAGTCAGAAAAGTTAAAAAACTCGCACTTCGGGCATATCCATGAACAACTCGAGTTTACCAGTTTGCCATACTCGGCATCCAAAAGGAAAGCGCAATCAGTGTGAATCCACATTTCACATTGGTCACATTGAACGGCCGTATGTTCATTCAGAACATCACCGCTGCATAGACCACAGTCTGCTTTGCAATCTTTGCAATACCAAGTTCCAATTCCAATTTCCAGCTCTAGCAATTGGTCTTCATCCAATTCAGAACACGAGGAATGAAAACGCGTTTCACAGTCCTCACATTCTACCCATTTCTGAGTCTTTGCAATATTTTTTGCACAGCCCACAGCGAAACCTTGGACCAGGGTTAGTTTCAATGTCTCCGGCCAAGATCAATAAAATCACCAGATTTGTTCCACTTGAGGACTTGAAGTTGCGTAAGCCCTCTGAACATCGCTTGTTCCGAGCTTTCTAGCTACAGCCAAGTACTGAGAAGTTTTATCGCAGTGTTGCTCTTTTGCAATTCTGCTCTTCTGATTTCCATCATCCTGTTGCGTTCTGCTACTTGATTTCCAAAGGGAGAAATAAAGAATCAATACCATGGGAAGCAGGGAGACCTTCATTATCGTATACTGGACAACTTTGAGTCAAACAATAATACAAGATAAAGTGCTCTGCACATTCAACACTTGGTTACCAGCCGTCTGTAAGCTGTACGGACAGTCCACACTCGCTGACAAGCTGATAACACAAGGCTCTAGCGAATTAAAATAATTTTGAATCCGAGTTTTTAACAATCAGTGTACTGACAGCTACAAAGGACTATTCAGCACCCTGTTCAAAATTTTTATACAGCTCAACACACTCAAATATCTGACAACTCACAGGCTCTTCAGAAAAATGAATGTGTCTAGCCTCCAACGGATAATTTAATTTTGCGTTTGCCCCACCCACTGGTGTGGTAATGGCGGGAAATTATGCCAACAGAGTAAATTACTCTACAAATAAAAGAATTAATACTCTACGATAACCAGCAATAATATTTTGCTGGTTTGTTTGTCTAATATGAGTTAGACAAGAAACCAGAAACAATAAACAAGAAAAAAACTTCTCTTTTTCTAGCTCCAAAAAAATTTTGTGATCCGCCAGGTCATATGGAACACCCTAGATTCGTTGTATGGGTAAATTCATTTTTGATGAAAGCAATCGGTCAAATTTTCTCCGCGAAATTTCTAGCTGATTTTATTTTTTTCTCGCGGTTTCGCGGAGTAAATAGTCGATTTCGCGTTAGTCGGTTTCTCCGCGAAACAAGAAAAATGGGGTTTTACCGTTGGCTGGTCTGTATCTAATGTAGATGGGTTTGTTTCTTACAAAATTGATGATAAACGCGATGATTTTGATTTTGAGATTGTAAAGTTTCCTTGTTTGGATGGTGATGTCCCTCGTGCGGCATCCTATTGCGTTTAAATTTCGCAATTCATTCGAGTTACCAGAGTGTGTAGTCATGTAACCGACTTCAACACTCGTAATAAATTGTTAACTGCTAAATTTCTTAATCAGGGTTATCAGTATCATCAACTACGCAAAGCCTTTTCAGAATTTTATAGACGTCATTCTGATTTAATTTCAAAATTCAATATTGGACTTAAATCTCTTCTGCAACAAGGTCTATAGGAACCAGAATTTTATGATGACTAGAGATAATCTAATTCTGTGTAAGGTCGGTTGGTGCCTGATGCTCTGTCTCTGGTCGGGCCCGTCGGAGTCTAACTTTGCTCCAGCATTTCAGTGGTTTCTTACTGTTTCTTACTGAGTCCTCACCTTTGTTTCATCTCTGTGGTTGTTTGTTTTTTGTGTTCACTGAGATGTTGCACTGCTGAGTTAGGAGGCCTTTATGCGGACTTAACAAATTATTTGTCTAAATCGCGACGGTAGTAAGGGCGAGGATTGTGGCCACGTCAAAATTGATTAAAGCCCCCACAAGGCGCGGTTTATTTTTGTTATGGTTTGACTTTGAGTGTTTGCATCGCTTATATTATTTTGTTTTGGATATCCACTTGGCTATTTTGTGGGAAAGTTAATGTCCTTTTGGCTTTCCGCCATTGATATTCCCATTAGTGTCTGGTTGTTTCGTTTTTGTGTTTCGTTCTCTTTGGTGTCTCTGATGGGAGCTGTGGGTTTATTGTATCGATTCGTGATCATTACCTCCACTTCTACTTCACCCCTGTTAACCCCAGT